>RJWM01017532.1:0-42925 GCA_004363535.1 Dasyprocta punctata | reverse complement strand
TGCCACATGTTGGGAAGTGTGGCCCCGCAAGTCAGTGAGGCCTCGGGGAGCGCCGGGTCTGCCACCTCTGAGCCGGGTGACCTTGGTCTAACTGCAGAACCTCCCTGTGTCCCAGTTTCTGGATCTTTACAACAAATTTGTAAGAGGAGCGAAGGAAATGCCCGCGTAGGGCGCCAAGCACAGGGCCTGGGTGGGCCTCGCCGCTCCACGACCGGTGCTTATTCAGCTCCCAGCATGCACAGCAAAGGGCTCCTCCTGCCCGGGAGGGTGGGGGGCTCCAGGATTCCCCAGGGCCGTGCTGGGCGCTGCTGCAGCTGCAGGTTGTGGGCTTCTGGCGGGGGTCACGCAGGCTTCAAAGGCAGCGTCTCCATTTGAAGAGGGGTATTTGCAGCTCAACCTGGGCATGGGGTGACTGGAGGAGATAAGCTCCTTTGCTCGCCCATTTGGAGTAACACTTGCAGGAAGGCGTGGCTGGTAAACACACCCCCAGGAGGGTCTGAGGTGCTGAGCTGTCCGCTCCCAACGCGCACATCTGGAGTCCACAGAAAATCCCCTTGGGTGCTGATGGCCGGTGATGACACCACCCCACAAAGAACTCTCAGTGAGAGGCACATCAAAGTCCCACACAAATGCCCCCTGCTGTGCTGACCACCACCAGGGCTGCCGCAGTTTGGATCGCTCTGGAGGAAGCGGCAGGGTGGAGCCGTTGCTTTCCCACCTTGGGCAGAGAGTGTGGCGTGGGCCACAGCGCGTCCCTCAGTCCCAAGCAACAGGACACCCGGCCAGGGTTGGGCCCAGGAGGGGACTGGCCAGGCCAACCTGCTGGGCCCTCTGAGTTCTCCTGCAGATGTCCGCGTGGGAGAGGGTTGAGCCCTCAGTGGGGTGCCAGGGACTGGGGTCTAGGCTGCTCTCCGGGGGAAGTGACTCCAGCCAAGTCAACATGGGGCCGAGAAAGGAAACCGGGCCCGTGGACACTTTCCCAGCAGGTGCTCACTGGAGGGAAAGTGAGGTGGTTCATTCCACAGAGAGGGAGGATCGGAATGGTAACATGGCAGGCAGCCCAAACACAGGCCCTGCAATTCCGACTTGAGCTTGGAGGGTGGAGCTCTGAAGACTTCCGAAGGGGCAGAGGGTGGGTGAGAGCCAGTGGGGAGGGGCTAGGTAGGTGCAGAACAAGGCTTCTCTAACACTAACCCTAAGCCTAACACTAGGCTCGCCATAACCCTAACCCTAACCCTAACATAACCCTAAACTAACGCTAATTCTAACACCAACATTAAACCTAACCCTAACCCTAACCATAAACCTAACCTGTAACCTAACCTACAAGCTAACCTAACCCCAGCCCTAACCCTAACCTAACCCTTCCCCTAACCCTTGCAGCCCCCTTGCCCGCTCACTGTCCTCCCTGCCCACCAGCTGTCCCCAGGCCACGCCGAGGCTGACCAGAGCCCAGGAGGCAGACCCCTCCCTGCGCTGTCCTCTCTAAGCCTTGAGCCTGGGGTGGGGTCTGAGCCTGGGACTTGGGGGTCAGGAAGGCCGGGGAAGGGGAAGGGGAAGGGGAGCAGGAGTATTTTTATTTATTTATTTTTACATTTTAAATGGAAACAAGTGCCTGGAGACAAAGAAAAGAAAAGCAGGAAAGAGGCACAGACGAGGTAGTACAGAGAACTTTCCAGCACTCCAGAATAGACCTTTAGCCTATGCCCCTGCTACTCAGGAGGCTGAGGCAGGAGGATCATAGCTCGAGGACAGCCTGGGAAACTTAGGAAAATCCAAACTAAAAAATAAAAAAGGGCTGAGGGTTAGCCCAGTGCTTGCTTCCCGTATGCAGGCCTTGGGTTCTGCACGCATTACTGTGGGGGTTGAGGAGGTTTTCTGCTCCCCCGTAGCCAGGAATCAGACAGCGTTGTGAATGCGCCTCTCTGCACAGATCCAGGGCCACCCCGCCTCTGCACGCCCCCCACCCTGGGCCTGCTGAGACTGAGGGCTGTTCTCAGATCTTTTCTCTGCTTTTGGAGGTTGCCCAGCGAGCGGGCAGAAGGCGAAGCTCCGTCCTCGCCCTGCTCTGCCTGTCTACCCTCTCTTCCCCCTCCTTCCCCACTCCTCTCCCCTCCCCCACCCTGGGCCTGCCCGGCCTCGCGGAAGGGGCAGCGGGGACATGGGGATGGTGTCCAGCAGCCCCAGAGCAGGCAGAGACCACAGCCCAGGGCCGGAGCCTGGCTGGCTGGCCCGGAGCACAAGGCGCAGGCCTTGAGGCCAAGTGGAGGCTGGCCGCCAGTCGAGGATTCACGCCTGGAGGCCCGGGGCCTGTGGCTTCAGGCAGGCGATTACTCGGAAAACAAAGGGCACACACAGAACCCACTGGATTCCTTTCCTCTTGGTGACTGCTGGGCCCCTCCTCTCGGCCTTGCTCACCGCTCCGAATCAGGAGGGAGCTGGAATCTGCCCAGGAGGAGAGGCTACCTGGGCTGGAATTCCCTCTCGGGGTGCTGTGTACTGGGTGCTGGATACTAGGTGCTCTCCAGCCGGCAATGTGCTGGGGCCACCGGGCTCTGCCCAGGGCAGCTGCAACCCATCGGCCTTGGCGCTGCCACAGGTCTATAGAGAGTTCTCTGTGGGCCTTGATTACTGTTTTCAGATACTCCCAGGGTTGTCATTTGGAAAAGAGACAGATTTACTCTGTGTGGAGCCAAAGGACAAAATTAAAAGCAAAGGCGGAAGTTGTGAGAGAAGACTAGGTTTCATATAAAGAACAGTTTAGCTGCTTGTGTCCTCAGGCAAGGAGAGGTAGCGAGTTCCCCAGAACAGGAGGCATTCAAACCAAGAGGCTTTGGAGAGGGAAGGGCCAGTATCTGCCATCTCCCCATTTGCATCGGGTGGATAGGTGTTTTGCTTTTCATGTCTGTATGTATACAGTGCTTGGCACATAGGTAGCATGTGTTTGTGGAATGACAATGACTGAAAACCATTGGGTAGAGGATAACAATAAGTGATATCCAGGACTTTGGTAGCCTGACCCTCTCTGGAAGTCTTCCCTGAATGTTTTCTCATTTTTCAAAGGCCAGGAATGGATTACAGGTTTGGATGGGGAAGTGCTGGGTCAGCCCTTCAAGCTCCGAGGCGGCTGTGGTGGGGATAGGAATAGAGTGCCAGAGGTCCTTTCTGTGGGTCGGAAGATTGGGCTGGAGTCCAGCAGAAACCAGAGCATGTGCAGAACCCTTCCCGCGAACCTCCCAGTGGGGCTGCTCACAGTGCTAGGGGAGAACCCTGGGGCCCCGGGATGTCCCCCAAGAGGAAGCAAGACTGGGTGCTGGGGGCAGCAGGGCCTTGGGCTCTGCCTCCAGGTCTACCCGAGCCATTTCACTCCTGTCTACGATTGGGGCTCCTTACGGTGCCCCTAGCCCAGGCCTGGGGCTGCACTGGGGCTTCCCATAGGTTATAGCCGCAGTCCCTTCTACGCTTTCCTTTGAGACAGTCTTGCAATGTTGCTAAATTGCCCAGCTTGGGTTCAAACTTGCACTCCTCCTGCCTCAACTTCCCAGAATGCTGGGAGTGTAGGCTGCACAGATGCCACGATGCCCAGCTCCTTACAGTAATTTTTTCGAGAAAGGATTACTCTGGAAAGTTGAGACTCGCTGGCCTCCTGCTCACTCACTGACCGAGCACCTACTGTGGACGAGACGTCGCCCCGAGGTCCCGGGGTGCAGCCCTGGAACAGATCGGAATTCCAGGGCTCCTGCAGTCCTAAGGGCGGGGGACAAGCCAGGCAGCGAGGCCAGGGACTTGGGGAGAAGGGGGCAGAGTTACGGAGACGCACCGAGCAGGCAAAGGGGCCAGACGGGTTGCTGCCACCGCGAACAGGTGACCAGAGGAGTCCTCGCCAAGGGCGCGAGACTGCGGGCAGAGCCAGTGGGCACAGGCCCAGGCAGAGCGCCCCGTGGGTCCAAGGAGCGGAGACCCGCGTGGAGGGATGGGGCGCAGGGCCCCCAGACTCCTGCCACTCGAGTCTGCCTGAAATCTGTCCTTGAGTGTGGGCTGGCTTCACTAATCTGCTTTCGACCAGTGGGCCGTGGCGGATGTGAAGATTTGCTTCCCAGTGACTGGCCTGCGTGGCTTTCCCTCAGGCCCTCGCTGGCAGTAGTCCTAGGAACCAAAGCCAGGCCCCGAGTATGCCCCGGGCGAGTGTTCTGTCCCTGTGCCGCAGCCCCAGCCTTGGTTAGTTGAATTCTGAGATAGGGTCTTGCCAAGTGGCCCAGGCTGGCCTCTCACTTGCCATCTTGCTTCCTTAGCCTCCCCAGCAGCTGGGATTACAGATGTGCACCCCTGCCGGCCTGCTTGGCTTCTCCCGTTCTCTCACTCGGCGGCTCTGCGGAGAGACCCACAGCACAAGAGACTGGGGTTGCCGCAACCAACAGCCAGAGACTGAGGCCCTCCAGGGACCGAGTCCCTCTGGCAGCCAGACTGTGGTGCAGAGAGGTCAGTCCCGTGTCCTCCGAGGAGACCGTGTCTCTGACTGACGCCTGCCTGCAACTGTACGAGCACCCGAGCTGGAGCCAGCGGCAAATCCGAGCGCACACTCTGACCAGAAGTCAGGGATCAAGCCAGCTCGAATGACAGCAGCCGGGTCTCGAACCCTTCACTCAGGACTTTTGGGTGCTTGCGGCAGCAGGGAGGTCGGCCGCTCTCACCACGGGGCTGGCCGGCCGCTGGCGCCCTTGGCATTTTCCCAGTGAGGTCGGAAGGTACAGGCGGGTTTAAAGAGGGAATGGACACAGTCTGCCTGAAAGATCTTCCAAAAGGCTGTCGGGAGACAGGACCGGGGCTCGGGGTGCAGCTCAGACCCCAGAGGAGCTGCCGCGCGGCGGGCAAGGCTCCTGAGCAGCGCCGACAGGACTTCCTGATGGCTGGGGCAGAGGAACCGCAAAGACGGACTCCAGGACAATCCGAGTGTCCCTGCGGAGCGTGGAGGGACGGAGATGCCACGAAAGGAGGTGAAGACGGGGTTGGGGGAGGTTTGGGGAAGGAAACCACACGAGGTCGGTCTGGTAAGTGTCGAGGGCTGGATGGCCTGGACAGCCGCGCGGGTGCAGAAGTAGCTGCTCGGGTGGACAGGCTCGGCACTGAGGGGGCAGGCCACAGCTGGAGATGTAGTGTGGAAGTCATCAACAAATGTATGTCAAGCCCCAAGCCTGGATGAGGCCACAGCGGTGTCGCAGGAAAGGCAAAGGGGTCTTTCAGTCCAGAAAGTCACTTCCGGTGTGCAGCAAAGGAGCCAAGAGCAGGGGCTGGAAGACAGATGTGCACGTCCACGCTCTGCGGGCGCCGCTGGCGATTGCCAAGAAGCGGGGGTCACCTCAGTGTCCACCAACAGATGAATGGACGAACAAAGTGGGGTCCGTGCGTATAAAGGAATACAGTTCAGACTAAAAGGCAGGCAGTCCTGTCACACACTGTGAGAGCGCTGTGCTAAGTGAAATACGCCGAGACACTGCTCGGCCCGCTGCTGGGCAGCACCGGAGCAGTCAAAGGTATCGCGACAGGAAGTGGAATGGTGCTTGCCACGGGCACAGGGGAAAGAGGAACCGAGGGATGACGGTTTGCAAGGTGAAAAGTGTTCTGGGGACCCATTTTTAAACAACGTGCACTGTACCCTTAAAAATGGGTAAGATGATACATGTTTCCTTTTTTTTTTTTTTTTTTTTTTTCTGTGGTACCAGGATAAAACCTAGGGCTTGATATATGCTAGGCAAGCGCTCTACCACTGGGCATTTTATGTTACACATATTTCACAGGAAAAAATTCAACTGCAAAGGAAAACGTTAAAATGAGCAAGCATTGGATTAAAAAGAAAAAAGGGCCAAGGACCAAGTCAGAGCCCCGGGGTACTGCACCAGGAGGAGTCTGGGCGGAGGGCAGGAGCTGGACGGAAGAGGGCCCTGGGAGACGGTGGTGTCTGCAGCCCCGGAGACAGGCATGTGTGGAGGAGCCCCGGACAGAAGCCGTGGAGGGTGCAGGACCCGTGGAAGCCTGAATGAGCCGTGCGGGGCTGGGGGAGCAAAGCCCAGCAGGAGTGTAGCTCACCTTGGGCACCTCTGACCTCGGGGAGCTGAGGCTGGGTCAGGGAGGACTTCTGCATCTTGAGAGAGGTGAAGCGATAGCGCATTATTGTGTGGATAGAGAAGGAGACACGTCAGCGGGAGGCAGGCAAGGACGGGGACATTGCTGGGGGACATCCCGGGATAGGCAGGGGGCGTGGCCCAGCGCACAAACGTGGGGCGGTCTGACTCGTAGGCTGTAACCCGAGGGTCCCAGGAGTGCTAAACCACCCAGCCAGGTTTTCTCACTACGCCTCTGCGTGTCCTTCACACTAAGATCCTCATCTTTGCCCTGCACAGCTGCTGACTGTCGATGCCTGGACCTCTGCTCCGGTGCCTCACCCACCGGGAAGTTCCATCCTCACTGCGGTGGCCTGCGGACACTGTGGGGTGTCACATTCCCTTTATCTTTGCTGGGCCTTCCTGATTTTCCTCTGCACTTGGGCTGCTGAAAGATCCACCCCTGCTAAATCATCATCGTCCTCCTCGGCTCAGGTCCTGACAGCTTGCTGTGCGCCTGCCTTCTGCGAGCTACACTGGGTCATTTAATGAGACTGAAGTTTAATTCTGAAAAGGAGCAAGCGGAGGATTAGAGCAATTTGTGTGAGTCAGAGAGATAGAAAGTGACTCACAGGGAGGTCTGTGTGACCTCAGCCCCACGCTGCTGCTGCACGCATCCTGTCCCCGATGCTCACGGCTTGCCAAGGAGTGACGCTCAGCGCGCAGACAGACCCACGGGACGAAGCGTGCCCCGCGTGGGACTTACCCACCTGCCAGCTGGACCTTCGCTTTACAGCAGGGAACAAGCGAGACGCCACAGCCAGGCCAGCTGGGGTCTGACGCCTCGGGGCCCTGCCCTGTGCAGGCCGTGGGTGAGGGTGGCGACCTGGGGGCATTCCGGGCGGGGCTGGCCTGGCTTCAGCTCTGTACTCCTCACGATGAAGAAGGACGACCAGAGAAAGACTCGCTGCAGAAAGGAGAGGAAGTGGGAAGAAAGGAGAGAGGGGAGAGAAAGTTTAGAGGAGGCAGAGAGAAGAAAAAAAGGAGAGTGAGGAAGGGAGACTAATACAACTGTGAAAAGTAGTAAAATGGGTTGGGGAAGGGGAAGGAGAACCAGGGTTTGGACGCATCCCCCAAAGTGCCTGGGCTGGAAAGGTAACCCCAAGGTCATGTGTTAATTGGGCTCTGTGGCCTCTGGGAGGTAACTAGGATTAGATGAGGTCAGCAGCAAGGGGCCCGTGATGGGATTAGTGGCTCTGGAAGAGGAGACCGGAGCTACCACCCTTGCTGTGTCGTGTCACGTGATGTCCTCTGCTATGTCACGACCCAGCAAGGGCCGCTCACCACGTGCGGAGAGGAGGGTGCCAGCAGCACTCACTTGGGCTTCCCAGCCTCCAGAACCCCATGTGCTAAATAAATCCCTATTTTTAATAAATCACTCAGTCACTTTCTTTGTCACCAAGACACAATACCTGATACCTATAACTTACAGCAGGAGAGGCTTATTTTAGCACAGTTTCAGGGGGATCAGTCCATGGTCGACTGGCTCACACATGGAAATGGCATGGTGGAAGAGCTCCCCTTGGAGGAGAGCTGTTCACGTCAGGGCTGCCAGGAAGCAGAGAGAGAAGAGAAGAACTAGGAGCCAGACATACCCTCCCAGGTCACACCCCCAGTGACCTGCTTCCTGCGACCAGGGCCCAGCTCCTACCAGCCTGTCTGCTGCCAGGGGATGAATCTACTGATAGGTACAATGCCCCACAATCCAACCGTCTCCTAAGACCTCTGCCTCTGAGCGCATGAGACACTTAGAGGACACTGAGATCTAAAACGTGACACCCAGTCTGTGCTGCTCGGTTACAGCCACAGAAAATGGACAGTGTGGGAGGAGGATATAGCCGGGAGGACACCCAGCTCGGGAGGCGGCTCGGCGGCACAGCACTTGCCTAGTGTGTGGCAGGCCCTGGGTTCCGTGCTCGACACCATGAAAATAAAACAAAACAATGACCAAAAATTCAGTGGAGGAAGAGGAAATACAGTTCCCGGGGCCACAGGCGGGGTGGATTGCGGTTTGTAAACCGGTAAGGTGCTAGAGCAGTGCCCCTGCCTTGTTCTAAAAAGAAGGGCCCGATGGCTTTCCCCGGAGGCAGAAAGGGGCCTCCGCTGTGCTACGCCTCCGGCACACTGCACAGTCCGTGACATGAGCAGAGACGTGGGCGCAGGCTGTGGACAGTCGCCCGCCATGGACAAATGTCCTTCAGCCTCTCACCAGGCCTGCGGTGAGTGCGCGGCCCGTGTCAGCCCAGCTACCTGGAAGGACTTGAGAGCTACCAGCAGGACTCGCGCTTCTGGGGCCGCTGTTTCTCCTCGGCACCAACCCCAACAGCGACTTCTCTTTGGATAAAGAACTCGAAGGATGAAGACCTCTCAGGTGCTCTCTGAAGGCAGGTTGTGGCTAGAGAAGAGCCGTGATGGGGCCCCTTTGCAGGGAAAGGGACAGTATGGCAGGGGGCGGTGCCCGAGACACTCAGCCCAGCTCCGAGGCTGGTGGGGCAGCTGAGCGCAAGCTGGGGCCTGGAGCTCGGTGGGTGCCCTCTTTTGTTCCAACCCAGGGCTTCCCGGATCCTGGTGGGGCTTCCTGGAATGGGGTACCTCCAGAGCCCTCCTCAGGACTCTACCCTGAGGTGTCAGGGCTGGTGGGAGGCAGGTGCCACTCCACGTTTGGGTCTGTAGCTCAGGCAGTGGCAGGAGTGAGGACAGCCTAGGCCAGAGCCTCTGCCTTCTGCACCCAGGCCTGAGTCCTTAGGGGAAGGCCAGGACTGTAAAAGCAAGCTTGGCACGTTTCTAAAGAGCTGAAATGACTTTGCCCGTCCATGCCAACAGCTCATTAGTTCAAGCCGGGTGGCAGGGGAGCCCTACGTCCTGCTGCCGGCTAGGAAGAGGGGCCTGCAGACTGGCTGGGCTTGGCAGCTGGCTCCTCGGCCGGCCCAGGAGACCGAGCAGACTGTCATTCATCAGGACAGTGGGCCCCTCAGCCCTAAAATGGCTCCAGTTTTCACACCCGTAGCTTCCAACTTCCCATAGACAAGCAGAAGAAATTGAGAGAGCGAGAGCCCTGGCTGGAAGTTGTGATCCCGTCTCCTTAGACACAAAACCCAGCCTTAGCGATCGGCTCTATTCAGAGCTGCAGGGCCACGGCGCCAGGAAGTCTCGCTGTTTGTACATCTCTGCTGGGTTTCCTTGCTGCTGTCCCCTCCCCACGGTAATGGACTTGGAAGATTTCTCCGGGAAGATTTGACTTTGATTCCTAGTTTGTCTAATACCAAAAGTGTGGCCTTGGGCAGGCCAGTTGGCCCATCTCTCTATGGGGACTGTTATGATTTAAGGAGAAGGTCCTTATAAATAAGGACACACGCATTGCGGATGAAGTTCAGAATTAGTGGGGGTCATGGCTAGGAACCTCCAAAAATCTGACTACCGAGGACTATTTTAGGACTCCAGATCCTTGTGACAAAAATGGTGCAGGCACCCTCAGGGCTGATGGAGAGCAGGCCTGGGACTGTGTGGGGGAGGTGTCCACGCTCGCCAGAGTAGCTCTCACGGCAGGGGACGGGCCAGGGCCTGGTCAGCAAACCTCACCACTCCGGGGCCTCTGGAGCTTTCTGGGGAGAACGCACACTTGAGCGTCCTGGGTCTGCCACCGTGCCCACTCTGAGCTCTGGCCTCGGGTTCCTCCTGGGGGCCCCCGTCCTTGCTTCACCTGTTACCTGGATGTTGCCTTTAAGACTTCTAAAATGGGGCAACCCCACTGAAATGCCAGCAGACCCCAAGCAGGCAGAGTTTCAGACAGATACAGAAGGCCAGGACGCCCCCAGGGCTGATGCCTCTGCGAGCCAGCAGGGTCCTGCCCCTTGGAGTCCCCAGGTCATCTAATTCTGCTGAAGAATGCACAGAAATACCCGTGCTCTAGGGCTTACATTTTCTGCAGAGGAAAGTAAAAAAAAATAAAATTATAAGCTTTTTTATTTTTCTCCAGCCAACACACACAGTCCATGGAAGGTAGATTCTACCCAGGAAGGGAGCCGGCACCGCATAGGCATTGAGTCTGCACTGATTTAAGTGGGGGAATCGGTGGGTGGGGCTCCGTCTCTGCCAGCGTTTCCCCATGCTCTCTTCCTCCGATTGGATTTTAGCCCGTCCCTCTTGCAGTATAGGAACACACAAAGATAAATGAATTATATCCTGATAATTTTTTTTTTTTGCCAAGGGATAGGTCATTCATATATTCATTTATTGATTAATTCAACAAGCCTGAAACTGTGTATGTATATTAGGTATTTTACAGGTACTTTTTTTACCTGTCACTTCCAACGTCTCTAAAAAGAAATAAACAGTAAAAGAACTGTAAGGGAAGAAATAAAACTGTTTCTGTAATCCCAGCACTAGGGAGGCTGAGGCAGGAGGATTGCTGTGAGTTCAAGGCCAGCCTGAACTACATAGGGAGACCCTGTCTCAAAACAAACAGGCAAACAAGCAAACAAACGAATGAACAAACACTGCTGGAATGGGTGTGAGTCTGGTCTGCGCCCCTCCGGGCTTTGCATTCTTGCTGCAGTCGCTGCACTGGGACACCCGCCTGGGCCTGCCTGCTCCGGGGAAGGCACCTGTGCTCTGAACGCCCCTTCTAATACCTGTCTTCAAAGCCCTGGAAAACCGGGCAGGACTGCCGATAGCCACATTAATGTAAGGTTCTCCCTTAGGAGTCAGCCAAAGCCTGGGTACCAGCCTTCCTCCTCCTGCTGGCTGAAAGAGCGAGGGAAGGAGGAGGGCGAGGTGTGACAAAGCTGTTTTTTGGCCTCAGAATCACAAGCTCTGTAAGCAGGGGTCATCCTGGGCGGTAGAGAAGAGATTGCACTCATTTCTGAAGTTTCAGAAACACTCAATCCACAATCAGCCAGGATATAAAACATCTGACATTGTACCTGGCACATAATAAACCCTCGATAAATATCAGATTGCCTTTTCTCAGGAGGGTGCAGCACCACGCGAGGATCCTTTGGGGAGAAGCCAAAGAAACGCAAGGCCGCATCCCAGGCCTTAAAGAGCTTAGTGACTTAACTACGTGCAGCTAGGAATCCCACCCGCCAAAGGGAGGAAAAAGCACAGAGATCCCCTCCCGCTGAGCCAGGGCCCCTCTGAGGCGTCAGGCTCAGCCCGCTAAGCCCCGCTCTTCCCACCCCCTGGCTTTAATCTGTCTAATTATTTTTTCATGTGTGCTCTAGCGAGCCCATTATTTTTATGGGTCGCTGTCTATTAATTTTTCTCCCTCCATCCTCCCGTCTTTCAGCACCATCAGGACAGTGCAGACAGAGGGCTGGAGTCAGGCTCCAGCGGACAGAGATTACACAGATATATATAGAGACAGAGGAAGCGAGTGAGCAAATGCGGTTACCTCTGAGGCTGCAGCGAAGCTGCTAAGTGGCGTAGATTTAAAGCTTCATTCGCCTCTGCACTAACTTCAAGCTGTTGTAAGCCCAGTCTCCCAGACGATGAAACTCAGAGCAGCTGTGAGCGAGAGGCTATGACTCCCGATGGAACCTCAGGTCTGATTTAGAGGGTGCTTAGGGGAAGCAAGTGGGGCGGACAAAGCTGAGCAGAATTGTATTTCTGGGGAAACGTTCTCTGCTGAAGGCCAAGCTAAGCACAGAAGAAAAACACTCACCAGTCATCTAGGGTGGATGCAAAAGATGAGAATTAGAGCCTACAGCAGGGCAGGCGAAAGTCAGGACCCATCTAGGGCAGAAGTCCTCACCTGAGAGGGGCCCTTGTTTCAGCAGGATTTGGAGCTTCGCCTGTCTAGACACAGGGGCCTGGGACCAAGCAGCCTCCAAAAGTCATTTCCTATTGTTTGTTGGGAGCACACAGTCAGGGAGTCCTAGGGCAGGGAAAACCAGGTTTCCAAGTGCAGCTGAACTGCTGGAGGTGGGTGGTGGAGACGCCACTACCCAGCTCCCCTATAGAAGCAGAAATAACATTGAGGAGCCACCAATAGAAAAGGCCTGAATCTGAAAAAGCCAAAGCAGAGAGATTGCTTCATAAAGTGGCAACTGGAAGGGACTCTGGAAGCTGAGGAACAACAAAGAAGAAGAAAACTTCTTTTGCTGTAAGACTGAGAGGGCTTCAAAAGTCAGGCTGCGTCATCTTTAATGTGAGATGCTATAGGCTGCCTCTGAAATTTTCCCAAAGGCCTGTATGCTAAAATTTGGTCCACAGGCTCGCAATATTGGGAGGTGGTGGAACCTTTAAGGGGCGGAGGCTATTGGGAGGTCTTTAGGTCATTGGGGGCAGGTCCCTTCCTTATTGGCTCCTTTGCTTCCTGACCATGAGGTGAATACTTTGCTCTGCCACATTCTCCTGGCTCTGATGTGCTGCTTCCCCATGGCTCACAGCCATAGGGCCAAACAGTTATGGGCTGGACCCCCAAAACTGTGAGGCAAACTTTTCTCTTTGTAAGTTCTCAGCTATTCCATTATATGACTACTGATGGAAAGGTAGCAAATACTCAGGTATAGTTGGGGTTATTCTTGGATCTCACTGAATGAATCCTAATGACACTGACGATTTGAGTGGTAAGAGCTGGCTGCCAGCAGAGGGGTGCTGTGTTCAATTCCAAGTCGGCAGCAGAAGCTTTGTTCTTTCTTTCTTTCTTTCTTTCTTTCTTTCTTTCTGTGCCATGCATAGAACCCAGGGCCTCAGCTGTATCCATTCTTCAGAGACACTTTGAGTCATAGTCAAAGTAAGTCAGGCATGAGATTAAGCCAGTTACACATTAACTTTCACACTCTGGACAGTGCTAGGGAAGTGCGTGGAAGGGACACTATCCCTTCCTTATGCTTTCAGGACACTCAGGTGGGGAGACGAGATGCGTGCAAAGCTGGGCACTGCATCTCTAGGTGCTGGGCCCTGTGTGGTTCGAGCTGGAATCCCGTGCGGAAACAGCTGGCTTTGTTCTTCCTCCCTGTCCCCTCAGGCGGAACTTGTCCTTGGGCCTAGGCACCCTTTCCTGCAGCAAGGCGAGACTTCTCAGGGTCACTCCGCAGTCACGCTGCCCTCCAGAGCAGTAGGATCGCAAGGCAAGTCACCAGATGCCAGCTGCCAAAGAAGCGAGACCGCTTTCTGCAGGATAAGGAGCAGGGCACACGTGGTCTCTTTCAGAGACCTTTAAGGCAGAACTAGAACATCATGGAAAAACTTCAAGGTCTCTATGAAATATGTCAGCACAATTAAGGAGAGGGTGGATTTTCTTTTTTTCTTTGAGAAAGAAAGGCCTCTCTGGAAGCCGTCAAACCGCTTGAGTGTGTAGAGGGCCAGCAGAGGGCTCAGCCTGCAGTTCCGAGCCCTTTGTCCTAGGGAGAATAGAGAGAGAATGTGGCAGAAGTGTCTGGGGAGAGGAGCGATTTGGACAGAGGCTGGCGGACGGGAGAGGAACAGGTACACCTGAGAAGAAGAGAGGCTGGCAAGCCGCGGAAGCAGCCGGAGGTCCGGCGGCCAGGAGAGCCCTCCAGGCGGAGCAGAGACACGAAGCTGCCTCTTGGCGTGACTGCGGGTGCACGCTCAACTCTTGCTGAGCTTCTGTCCTGACCAAGACGGCTATTGCATAACCTCTCATATTCAGCCCACTAATGGGCTGCGTTAATAGCCTTCTTTATTAGTTTTTCATGAAAGGATGATCTGGTCCGGGGTTTTTAGTAGTTAGTCAAATTGTCAAGTTGCTCATAAACCAAGACAAGTTAGAAAAGGCTTCCCTCCCTCTGCAGGGGTCGGATGTGCCTCGTGATGATCTGATAGCACCCAGACCAGAAGCGGGGCTGCAGGCCGTGGAGGTGAGCAGGTTTTCCCCTAGTGCTTCTCTACTTTCAGCTCAACAGCCCTGGGGAGGAAGAAATTATTTAGTTCTCGACTTGTTAGCCAGAAGCCAGTGCTAGAAGCCAGGAGTTACGATTTAATGGAGCTTAGCTATCATTCCTGGTCTAGAAGTGTATTCTAGGTCGTCCACCTGCAGTCTTCCTACGCAGCTGGTTCCTCTTTGGGAGAGGAGCGGAAAGTTTCTTCTTCCACTTGCAGGAATGAAGCAAGAGATTTCAGGAAATGAATGCCGAAGGTTCTATTCCGTGTGGGTATCCAGAGGCCCCCAGGTGCACGACAGAGTAGGACTGGGATTTGTTTAGTCAGAAATGACGCCCTGGTGTGTGGGTGCAGAGGTGGTCCCCAAGGGAAGTGTGTACTGCAGAGCTAACAGACCTTAGAGACGGTCTCATCTGAGTGCCTCATTCCATAGATGGGGCTCACAGAGGAAAAGGCTTCCCGTGTGCAGAGGAGCAAGCCCCTGCACCCGTCTGCCGGCTGCTTCCACCGGAAGTCCAGCGCCCCGGTTGGCTGGGTGGCCGCAGGGGAGGCACACTGTTTTCCTGTCGTGGTCCGGTACCATTTCGCCTTCCCATCTCTTCTCGTTGGCTTCTAGAGCTCATCCTCCTGCCCCATGCGGCAAGGCTGAGGCAGGTGCAACAAAGCAAAGACAAAAACCCGGCGCTCCCGGGTGCAGCCGCCAGGGCTGGCCCTGAGTGGGAAAAGGCTGCGCCCCGCCGCTGCACCGGCCCCTCCCGCCCTTGCTCTGCCCCCCTCCCAGTCATTCGTGCAGCCATGCTGGTTGGGTGTTGGGCAGGCAAGATACCGAAAGTGCAGACTGCTGCCTGCCAATCCCGGGGAATGGCTGCTCCAGCGGGACCCAGCTCCTCTCAGACAGGGCCCGGACGAGGCCCGCTGCGCTCCGGCCGTGCGGTAAGGGTCTGGTCCCCAGCCTGCGGTGCTATTGGGAGGTGGTCCTGGAGGGAGGACGTTGGCTCACGGGGACGTGCCCTTGGGGGGCTCAGAAGCCTGGCGCCTCGCCTTTCTTGGCTTCGCGGCCGCTGTGCAGTGAGTGGTCTTCCTCTGCCACCACAACGCACTCTGCTGTCAAAGGCCGGAGCCACAGGCAAAGCGACCATGGATGGAGACCAATGAAACTGTGGGTGAAAATCAATCTTTTCTCCTTTTAAATCAGTTGTCTCAGGTGTTTTCTCATAGTCCTGGGAAAGCTGACTAATCCAAGACCATTGGCCACGGCCTTTTCCTTTAGGAGAGGGCAGGGAGAGGCAGAAGTTCCTGAGTAAGGGACGTCCTTGGAAATAGGGTGCAGACCCCTGACGTACGCTTGTCATCTTTTATTTTTTGCTACACTTTTAAAAATCAGTGATCCTCTCACTAGAGTGGGTGGAAGTCCAAATTAATGGCATCTCCAATTGATAGAATTCTTTAGGTATTATTAATTTACTGGGTGTCTTAGAGTTATCTTTCCAAAAAGTCCAAGATGCGTTATATGTAGACTTTAAGTCTTGTCATGAAAGGTGAAATAGATAATAAGAAAGTTATGTGCAAAGAGCAGGCAATTAAAAACATTAATTCATGCCTGAGCTTGGGTTTAGGGAGGGTTTGGGGTACCTCGGCACGCAGCACTGGCTGCTGAGAAGACAGAAAAAAGTAGAACAGTGTTTCGTCTTCGTGAGCGGACTGTGAGGGAGAGCTCCGAGGAGCCGACGGGGTCAGGAGAGCTTCGCGAAGGGAAATAAACTGAAGGCAGGCCGTGAAGGGTGGAAAAGCTTTGCATTAGCAGGGCGAGAACAGGGCAGTGGGCAGAGGAAAGGCAGGGACCCAAATCAGCTTTATTCTGATTTATTTCAGTCCTGATGAAGAAGGAGGATTTACCTTGAGAAAGTAACAGGAGATAACATGTGATAGGTAGCACAGGGGTGGAGCATCGAATGCTGTGAGAAGGGAGAATGAAAGGAAGTGGGAGAAAGACTGATTTAAGCCTTCCAGCAAACCAAGATCAAAAAAAAAAAAAAAAAGAAAGCGCCTTTTTAGTATGGCCCAACCAGGACAACAGCAGGTGCTGAACCTCAGCCACAGGCATGACCTTGGACCAGAGCGTGTGCGTGATGAGTGTGTGCACGCGTGCATGCGCGTGTGTGTGTGATGAGTGTGTGTGCACGCGCGTGTGTGCATGCATGTGTGCGTGTGTGTGTACATGCGTGTGCGCATGCGTGCGTGTGCGCATGTGCTCTCAGTGCCTGTGGGCGGCCCAGGCAGTGGGGAGCGGGGTGCCACAGCGTGGCTGCCATCTCCCCGCACGTGTTTGAAATCGGGGCTGACAAGACAAGCTGGATAATTCTGCTTCGTTGTGTCTTGAATTCCCCTCTCTGTGGTACAGGATCCCCTTGAAGCGTGACAGCTGCGATGACTTCCAGATGTTTGCCTCCTGTCTTCCAGCGGGCCGGGCTGGATGTGGTAAACTCGGCGATGGAAACCAAAAACCCAGCCAGATGGACCGTGTCAGCGTCGGCCGCACACACATCTGGCTGCAATACCGGCAGCGATAACCAGAACAAATGGCTGCTGTCCCCGCTGCCCTCGGCTTGTCAGTGTGTGGGGACATAGTCCGGACGGCACAGGCACAAGGGCAGTGTGGGGGTCGGGTCGGGCGGGTCGAGGGCGTCAGAGAGGACAAGCTGGGCCTGGAGACCCACATCCAAGACCACTGGTTGGGGTTTCAGCTCAGTTTTGCTTTGCCTGGGCATCAGGCTGGGCTGGAACTTGAGATCCTCCTGCCTCAGCCTCCCTGAGTGCTGAGATTACAGGTGTGTGCTGCCATGCCTGGCTGCTCCTCTGCTCTCTACCACTGAGCTACACCCCGTCCTTCTTCTCTTCAATAACAGTGATGGAGGAGGAATAGACCTTAGCTGTTTTTATTCCTACGATTGAATTTTCTAAATAAAACAATCAGGAAAAAGAACAGCCCGAAACAGGATGGGACAGGCAGAACTGGAAGGGGAGGAAGAGGACCACACCCATGTCCGCCGGCCTGCAGGGAGACGGAGAGCTGTGCGGTCAGCTCTGCTCCCCCGCCCGGGGCCTGCTCGCACACGTGTTGTGCATTTGAAGTGGCCACTAATTCAGCACGAAAACACTTGGATTTGGGTCCTGCTTCTGATGCCAGCGAGCCAGGCAGTGTGGGACATATTGTGGTTTCCTCCATTATAAATTGGAGTTTTTTGTGTTTTTTTTTTAAACTGCGTATGATTCTCTGACACTGAATGATTACAAAGAGAAGTGAACTAAGGATGGAACTGGAACCCAGTTCTGTCACGAGCTGTGTAACTCTGTGCTGTTCATTTCCCTGAATTTCAGTTTTATCACCTGAGTAACTGGCTCGGGGAAATGGGAAATGAAAATGGCTTTGGCAGGTTTGAAGTTCTACATAAGCCTGTTTGGTTTTATTTGCTTTACATGGGAGAGAAAACTGAGGCTCAGAGAAACTGACTGGCCTCGGGGCCGCGTCCTTCAGGAGAGTGAGAAAGGCTCCTGGGTCCCCTCAGTGCGGCTTGGCGGCCCCCCCACCTCTGCCTTCCGTTTCAAGGTCAGGGTGTTGCTCCCAGCCCGAGGGGTCCCCAAGGAAGAAGGGGCCTCGCCCCGCTGCAGTGCCCACTCCCCAGACCACCCCACAGTTCCCAGCAAGGAGCTGGCCCGCTCTGGGGCTGCGGCCCGGGATGCAGCTGGACAGGAGTCTGCTCTGACTCAGCCTCTTCCTGCCCGTTCTCTCTGACTTCCTTCCTCTCTGCTCGTCATTTCTCCGAGAAGATTCTCCTTTCGTCTGCACTCCTCTGCGGAGGCTCGGCTGTCCTTTCCCATCACTTTCCCTTGTAAACTTACCGTTAGGGTCCCTTAAAACCTTGTCTTCTGGGTCATTCCCTCTCCCTTCCCTTTGTTTTGTCTTGTTTTGTTTTCCACTGTCCTGGGGATGGAAATGAATTCTAGGCCCACACTCTACCTCTGAGCTACACCCCTGCCTTTTTAACTAGTCTCTCAGTTAACCTAGCCAGCATACTTTTTTTTTTCCTGTCATTGTTCTTTTTAAAAAATTAATTTTGACCAGAGGGATGTTTAAGAGATTCAGAAGTCAAACATTACTGCTATGACTGCAACAACGACAATGAAAATAGTAATCCCTTGACTACACCTTGACCAGAAGTGATCGCTACCAGCTGCATCGGTTTCTTTTCAATAGTTATGTCCTTCCTTAGAAACAATATGCTTGTCCTGTTTTTCTTGGTTTACAGATTTTAGATCCTGTCTTTTGGTTTCCTATCATAGCAAGTAAGGCTAACACAGCTGAGAGCGTGAGCTCCGGAGGAAGTGACCTGACTGGAAACCCGGGCCCTGTACTTACTGCTGTGAGCCCGCGCACAAGACACTTTACTGCCGCGTACCCCAGTTCCTCTGTCCGCAAGTGGCTCCCGGCAGTATTTACCTCTGAAAGTAAGGACGAGCACTGCAAGATGAATATATAATGGACATAGGAAAGAGTGGCACACAGTGAGCGCTGTGTAAACCATTACCACCATCAAATGGATCTGCATACATTTTTCCTCCACGTGTCTTCCCGAAATAGTTCTGTCACCATTTTTGGTTAAACCAGTATTAAATATTTACATCATGACTATATAAATATTATTCCCAGGTAAACCACATAGAAACCTATAATTATGTTCCTTTGCTCATCCAACCTTTTGTTTTCCCTGGAATTAAGACCTTTCTGTTTTTGCGTTTTGTTTAGTTTTCTAGGTACCTGTTTCTAATTCCATCCATTAAATCTGTCCATGCAGGTATGCTGTTGGTATTGTTATTTCCCTTGGCAACCTTTCCCGGAGCTTCTCAGGTCTCCTGTTCCCAGCTAGACAGGTTCCTCTGTAGCCTGATGAATAGAATATTCTGGGAGTCCTTTCAGCGTCATCTTGATATCTTGTATTGGAGTCTTTGAGGCCTAAATTATACATGTGATGGAAACTGCTGGTTATTCTCCCAAATCCACTCTTTCCCTCTTCCACTGTAATGGAATAGTAGCTAATATCTGGCCATCTAACCAAAGATTTTGTTTCTCAATTCACTCTTAAAGTTAAGGGTTACCACATGAGTCGGTTTTGCCAAGTGAACGCAAGTGGAAGCATTGCATGCCGTTTCCTGGCCGGCTCCACAAAAACCTTGACACTTTTTCCATCTGGTGAGTTAGAACATGAAAACCTCTCCAATCGAACTGTGATCGTACACAAAGGATAATGTCTGAAGATAATCATTCTCAAACTTCCCCAAGTATTCGAGTCACACAGAAGTCTTATTAAAACACAGATTTCTGGCCTGACTCCCTCAAGGTCTCTGATTCTTTAGATTCAGTGTTGGGACATGAAGATTTGCGTTCCTAACGAGTGCCCAAATGCTGTTGATGTTACTGGCCTGGGAATTACATTGTAAGAACTGCGACCCTAACAGTGGCATAAAAGCAAGATAAAGGTCATTCCGTGCTCCTGGAAGGACTAAGTGGAACAGAGTCACCCCGCTTCCTGGAATACAGTACTTATTCCAGGTTGCAGGAGGAAAAACATAAGTTAACATTTTCATTAACCACTTAATTTTTGGCAGGGGGTCTCCAAATCACGGCAGTCCAAAGAGTGAATGACATTAAAACTGAAAAACACAAGAGAGCAATTTTGTCTTCTCTTCCTTAAGATGAAGAAGGATAAAATTGGGGTAGGGGCTGACAGTCATGGCGCAGTCAACAGCACTCAGGGATGCAGCAGACTGCTGGGCCCTTGCCGCTACCCATTAAAAGCATGATTTGTATTTTCCCCTGGGACAACCAGGGATTCAAAAGCCATTTTTGCTATGAACCATGGCCCTTGGGCCAACGGATGGCCAGTAAGTGGTGAAAACCAGAATGAAGCTTGACTTTCACTTTGTATCCTTTGTTACTATAAATCTTGGGTCAAATCTCTTTCCAGCTCTGCACAGGTGAGTATTTGTCCAGGATCTGGGCAGACAGAGTTGATTAATCCTGAATTTACATGATCTCAGCCCCCTTTGGACTGAGACACCAAGGTAAGAGGTTTACACAGACGTTCAGCTACGCCCAGAAGGTTTGGGGCCCATCGTCCTAAACCTGTGATCCCCTGGATTCCATCAAAGGCAGGGCACCACATGACTGAGCTTACCACAGAGACAATCTGGGAACAAAACTACCTCAGCCATCAAGATTCCAGAACTACAACACCAGGACTGAGGTGATGATCAACTGGATCCCAGTCTGGCAGCTAACTCTTAAAAGCTGGCCTCCCACTTGGGGGTTGGACCAGTCTGAACCCCTGTATGAGATTATGCCCCCTCCAGCTAGCTAACCTGAAATGCCTTCATATCTTCTCTCTAACATTCCAATTACAGTGACCAGAATCATTAATTCAGTTCATGGACTTAATTTTTTTCCATGATTCTGGTCACAAACTGAATTGGATGATAACCAAATCAAATTCAATGGTTCAGCTCAATGTTGACTTTATGGGGAAATTTGATTTCATTCTTATCCAATTCAGCTTGCTACCAGAATCTTAGAAAGAGTTGTTTGTAATCAAGGTACTACCATAAAGCTTTTTCTATAAAATAAATTCTTTTTCTTTTGTTATGCCCTTATTTTAGCAAAGTACATCTATCAATAGCTTTCTGGGAAAAGAAGCCAGTTCCTTGAGACTTTGTTCATCGTATAGGTATCTCTGATAGTTTAGCTGGGTATAGAATCTGGCTTACATTCTAATTTCTCTTGAAATTTCTACATTGTCTTCATTTAACATGATGATTCTTTATCTTTTATAAGTGACCTGTATTTTTATTTTTAAATCTCTTCTTAGAAACTTTTGCTATCTTTTTATTCTTGGTAATATAAAATTACAGGATGATGTATATGGGCTGTGCCTTTTTGCATTCATTGTATTGTGTTTCACTCTACTTCAGTTCAGATCCAATATTATGCAGTAATATCCAGTGATTTCCTCCCATCTTTTTCCTTGGTTCTGTCTTTCTGGCATCTTTCACAATTTTCTTATCTTCTTCATCTATAACAATATTCTCTTTCTATATCCTTTCTCTAATTTTATGATCATTTTTTACTTTTCTGAGCAATTTCCTTAGCCACCTTTCAAAGGAAAAGTTGATTTGCCCCCATACATTTAACAACTCAGAGTATTTGTTTTGTCTTCTAATTTCTTAGTGTTCTGCTCTTGTTTCATGAATGCAATTTTTAAAAAAGATTTTCTCCTGTCATCCGCACTTTTTTCTGAATTCCTCTTTTTGGGTAGTTTGGTTTCTTTTGATGTGTTTCATGTTAGGAGCTTTCCTAAAAAATCTAGTGATTTCTTCCTGCATGCAGTGGAGTGTGAGCTGATGGCATTCTCCATAGCTTATGAGCGAGATGTTTCACTGAGGGACAGTCTCTAGTCTTTTTTCTTGGACACATCAGTTACTCCTGAAAGGGTCCTCCAGTCTCCCGTCTGGGAGCAGGGACAGGTGTGGTGGGAGGATGCATGTGCCTGGCTGCCAGCATTTGGGGACTCAGGCCGAGGAAGGGGCCTGGGGTCTCACCTGTGACGAGGTGTGCCACCTGTGTATGTAAATACTCTCTTCTCATTGAGGGGGCTCACCCTACCCTTGGCAGGATGGCTTTCCTGACCCAGGGGCTGTTTGTGAAGTCTCTCCAGAGGCCAGATTGTCTTCCTATTTGGGACCATGGAGGGGATCTGGAGGGTCCAGCTGCTGCTTTGAAGGTCAGTCATGGAGTTTAAGTCATGGCATGAATTTAGTTTCCGCTGAGCCACTAAGTCAGTTTTTATTCATCTGGTCTGCTTTTCAGCTCTCAAAACTTTATTCATGTCTTTTTGCTGTTGCCGTCTCCTAGTCTAGTCTCCTTAACATCATGGGTTTATGCTTCTTTAGTTGCTTATTGTCGTTTTAGTGGGTTTCAGCAGGGAAAAGAAATAAGAAACATCTGCCCATCTTTTCCTTGAAGCTTCCATCTCTTACAAGTAAAAATGAAAACATGGGAATATCTAAAATATTCAAATTACATTAGTAGTTGTCTTCATGTGGTGGCATTGTATTTTTTCTTGTCCCCATGTTTATTCTTTTTAGGACGTTTTGATTGCATTTCTTTTTATTCTAATTCTAGGAATTCATCTTAAGGCAACGACTAACGATGTGTGCGTGGAACTTCTACAGGACAGTTCCTCACTGGGTATTTTTACTACCAAGGACTGAAAACAACCTCACTGTCTAACAACAGGAGATTGGCTCAATACATGGGGGTACCTTCATGGAATAGCATAGTCTGCAGCATTGAAACTGATGTTTTAGGAGATTAGCAAAATGCAAAAATGTTCAGAATACATTTTAAGTTTTAAAAAGACCATCAAAAATGTACATAAAGTATACTCCTTTTCCAAAAATGTGTGTAAGTTATGTGTACATAAATAATATGATAATTTATTCATATATTTTAATACTTATCTAGTAACAGTACTAAGCTCCTACTACTTACTCAGTAGTAGGAGTCCCTTTTGTGGGTTATCTCACATCAGTATGATGTCAATGCTATTATTATTTCCATTTTTTACCAATGGAGAGACTAATGCCCAGTGAAATCACATGAAGGATGCATAGAACCATGGTTCACACCCTGGCCTCCTGCCTTGAAGCCCACCTGCTTAGCCATAATTATTATATAACAAAATATTAGAAGATTAGTGGTATTTCAAGTGACCTTCATTTACTTGGAGTGTTTGGGGAGTGAAGAAATAGGAGGGGAAGAGTTTGATTTTTGTTGCAATGTTTTCTTTGGAACGCTCCCGCTCTCTCCACCTGTAAAATTTTGTTGTGGACATCTGGGAGTTAAATGGTTTCTCTCAATATATGAAACAGTGCTTAGGGACAGTGCTGTTTCTCTGCTTATCACAGATCATTAGATGATAAGTCCTTTGAGGGCACAGGCATTCTCAGATTTCAATAGAAACCAAGCCATACAACCAGAAATCAGAGCACCAAAAAGACAAAGAAGCCCAACTTCTTTTGAGCAGAATTCTTTCAGCTTAAGTCCCGGAATTTAATCTGCTGTGGTGGCATCAGCCTTCTCCTCCTCGTGCTTGTGTTTCCTCATCACAACCAGTGCGGAGTGGTTTGTGATCTCCATCAAGGCCACTGGCCTGTTGTTTGTTGTCTCACGCAGTAACCTGAGACACCAATGCTGTTGTCAATGCTGCTGTCGCTTCCCCTCCCTAAGGTTTGCACTTGGAGCCTGCAGAGCTGGCCCAGCCTCTCGTGCCCCAGGCAAGGCCAGGCGCTCCCAGGAGTATTTGCAAGATGCTGGTACCTGCCACTGCTGAGCAATCTGCTGTGGTGGCCGATGAATCCGACTTAAAGTTCTTCCTGATTTATGGCGGCCACCCCACCCCCAGCCCTGTTCGCACCCTGGGCTGCTTGAGCTCATTAAGATGCAGCAGGTGTTCGATACTGTTTTGCTATAAAACTAAATGGGCTTAAAGTGTTCCGAGAGGATGCATCCCTGTGTCAGAGTATTTAGGAAAGAGTAAAGATTCTGGTTTGGCTCCAGTCCCGTTTCTCCAAGCTCCACACATTAAAAACTGTGTTTTTTATTTCTTTCCTTTTTTTTTTTTCCCTAATGTTCCCTCTGTAATGGTTGCCTCTGATTAATATCCTGTGCTCTCTGAGACCTAGAAAGTGGTTTAGTTTTCCTAGGACACTTTAACAATAGCGTGATTTACAGAGCAATTCATTGGAGCCAGGGGGCAATGTAATATAACCAAGCATTTTTCACAGGCGCCTGCCCTGAGCCGCCACAAACGCTCAACCACTGATACGAAAAGCTGAGGTGCGGGCAGCGCGGGAACCAAGGTGAATTCACCGAGAGCACAAAAGGCCTGGGTTTCTGAAGGTCACTGGGAAAACGCAGAGGAGTGGTAGGCACCCATTAACCTTAGATAAACCCAAGGCAGATGAAAAGCAGGTAGGAGTTGGGCGGGGGCTCCTCTCCCCAAATCCAGCCCGAGATACAGTGCCGGTGACCGGCACCGTGGTTTGCCCGGTTCTGGATGCCCGACTTCTCAGATCACTGGTTGTGGGTCGTCAGTGCTAGGAAGCAGCTGGATTTGGAGCCCTGTGATGTACTGGCCCATGCACAGCGACTGGCGCTTTTGCTGTTGCTCAGAGGAGCCGCCCTTCCCAGCTCAGACCCGGTTTACGGATCATGGAGAGACTGCGAAATGGGTTCTGCTGGTTCGGAGCCCTTTCCTCTCGGAGCGCCCACCTGGTGGACTGCACAGGGCCAGGCCAGGACACACTCAGGAGCTACTGGGCAGCTCAGCGCCAGATGGGCTCAATCGCTGGCCCCTGCTCACTGCAGCAGGCGGCCTCCGGGCCTGGAGCTGGGGGCTGGCCTTTCCTCAGCTGGGATAAGCAGCTGCCTATGGAGTTTTGCTCTGAATTTGACCAGTGATTCATCTGACCAAGTTTTTCCTTGCTGACTCCTCAAATTCCCAGACTATAAAGAGGAGGATTTGCAGAGGGCCTCTAAGTCATTCAGCTGGTGAATAACTCTTGATTAAACAACCACCATGTGTCTAGCATCAGGCCTGCTGCTGTGGTCCCTTACACATAAAAAGAAGACATATGGTTCCTCCTCCCAAGGAACCTGCAGGATGGTCGGAGAAGCCGTCTAAGCGCAGGTCAGATGATAGAGTGCTGAACTGTGTTGGGCTGCGTCTGGACACAGTCGAGTTGTACTTAGAGTGCCCGAGTTGTGTGCGAAGTGTTTATGAGTGGAATGAAATGCTGGCTTCCCTGGAGATCAAAATACAGGCATCATAAGTTCACGAAGTTTCCTCCACTGTGATAAAGTTAGGCCAAACACCTGAAGGAAGGCTCGTCGGTTGGATTGTCTTTCCTTCTGGCATTTAGCAGGAAGTTTGAGAGCTTGTAGCTGTCCTCCACGACAGCCCAGAGATCCCTGTCTCCTCTCTTGTAGCAGGTTGCACTGCGTTACCAGTGGAATATGACAGAAATGATGGCACGCATTTCTGAGGTTAAATTGGATTCCGGCTCGCATCTGTGTCTCTGCCTCCCTGCCTCCCACTCTCTTGTGTCCTGGGCAAAGCCAACAGCCAGTGGGCAAATGGGGAAGAACTGAGATTCCTACCAATACCCATGAGAGTCAGCTGATGAGTGGACCGTAGCCCTGGCCAGCAGCATGACCACAACTTCCTGAGAGCTCTTGAGCCAGACCCACCCACTTAAGGCTGCACTTGGGTTCTTGACCCTCAGGAGCTGAGTGGAATAGTACACATTTGTTGTCTTAGGCTGCTGTCGGGGAGCCCTGTTCTGTTCTGGGCCACCCCGACTTCAGCTCAGGCTGCACTTTGTCTTCTTCAGGCTCAGGAAACTGGGCATCTTGTTCCGGTGCTTTCCTACCTGGGATCAGATTCACACCCGCTTTTTCAAAGCCGGCGTCGTCAAAACCCCTCTCAGTGAGGGAATCAGCTTGTGCCTCTAGACAGCGCCACTGAGGACGGGCAGGCTGGAGTCTTCAGCCTGCTGGTTGCACATAGCCTATCTGTTGTTTTCCATGTGGTTCGGGAAAACCACCAGCTTGAAAAACTCTGCAAAGCAGTGGTGTCCCCACTGTCCCCACAGCAGAGGACGGGGAGCCTGCAGCGGCATCTGCAGTGGGGAGAATGGTCTTCGGCCGGAGTCAGGAAGCTGCCACAGACCTTCTGGTGAAATCCTGCAGTGAGAAAAGCCCTTGATGAACACACAGTCTTCTTGTGGCTGGGGTAGTGGTCAATGGTGCTCTCAGAGTGACTGGACTTTGTCAGGGCTGGCTGTCCTTCGAGAAGGCAGCAAGGAAACAGGCTGGGAAAACCCAGTGGACCATAAGGGAGCGAGAAGAGCGGTGGTCCTGTGTCAAAAACACTCTCATTCCTGATAACTCCAATTGCAGTTCTCTTCTGCTGTCATCCCTGCTCCCTCATTCCGTTTTCTAAAGCCAAGGGAGGGCATTGTTTGAGAGCCCCACAAATCTCTCTCCCTGTATTCAGTCAGCACATCTGGTAGGGAACCCAGTTCTTCTATGCTTCGTTCCCACTCCAGGTGCTTTGGTTTGGCCTTGGTCATAGCTTGCCTGGACTATCACAGTTGCCCTACATCTGATGATCAGAACTATCTTTCCAAGGCAAAGGACTGGCAATGAAATACTTCTGCTAAAAAAGCATCATCTAGAGGGTAAAATGTAGGCTCTTGAACATGCTGGGTGAACTTCTGGTTCTGTTACTGAAAAATCAAAATAGGCTTTTTCCATCCATGACTTCCAGTTTGGTTCTATCGCTTATGAAGTTATCTAAGCCGCAGTTATCTCTTTTGTGAAATGAGATAATGCTTATTCTACAAAACCTGGCCCAGAGTAGGCATGGTACAGATAGCTATTCAATGAGTTTACCTATTGGGTATAACATGAATATCCCTTATATGTGGTAGAGGTGTTAGAGAGTTACATATTTGATTACAGTTGCTTTACTGTGGTACTGGAGACAGAACCCAGGGCCTCATACATGCTAGGCAAATATTCTACCACTGAGCTACAACCCAGCCCTACTGTGTTTCTTGATTGCCATATTATTGTTCTTTGTTTTGTTTTGTTGTTGTTGTTGTTTTCAGTGCAATGGCTCAAACCCCAGGGTGTTCCACCACTGAGCTATATCCCTAACCCTTTTTATTTCTTTATTTGGAGACAGAGTCTTGCTAAGTTGATCAGGCTGGCCTCAAACTTGTGATCTTCCTGTCTCAGTCTTATAGCTGTTATTGAACAATGTCTTATATATTCTAATCTCCATCTTTTCATGGACATTGAAGCATGGCTGTCATTCTTATCTTGTCCCTGAGTTATTTCTTTTCATATTATAGTATTTTCTATCTGCTCCTAGTGAGATGTTTTTGTTTGCTACATCTTAGATATTTCTTTCTTGTAGCTTTACCTAAATCTTTTTGACAAGTGAGCCTGTCTGCCTGGGTATTATCAGATCTCTCAACCCTTTCACTTTCTCATAATAACCCACACACTTCACCCTTTACGGTTTGATGGAACTATTCTGGGTCCATCCGTGCAGGTAATTTCTTAGATATTCTTGCACTGTATTAAAGTCCTAAATAAAGGGCTTTCACATTCTTTCTGGGTCATTAGTCAAGCAAAGCAGTATCTCTCACAGCCCCACCTTTAATGAGACAATTAAATTTTATGTCTGCAAAATAGTAGGAAGTGGGAAGAAAAGAAATTAACATATGAGCGCGAAGAATTCCATCTCCTTCTATAGTTCCCTTCATATGCAGGTCAATCAAATTTTCTGATTGCAAACAATAAAAACCAATTGTAGCTAACTTAAGCAAAAGGGAATGAATTGAGAGATTTTGACCAGGTACAGTGATGGAATGACTGTTTTTTCCTCTCTCTCTCTCTCTCTCTCTCTCTCTCTCTGTGTATGTGCATGCCTTGCTTTGAAGTAAAGTGTCCTATCTTCAAAGTTTTAGGAGAATCGTAGCATTCCGAGCCCGGCCTGGCTTTTGTCAAGTGCCCAAACTATAGGGTTCTCTTAGGAGTGGTGAATGGATGCTGGGTGATCAAAGACTTAACCCTCATCCCTGCCAATGACACACAGAAGGCTTCCCGGGCTGACTCCCAGCTGTTCCCCTTCTCGCTATGCGTTCCAATCCCCTAACACACTTTTTCATGCCCTTGGGACTCTGTTGCTGTATTCCTTCTCCTTCATACCTCTTTCCAATTCCTCCTTTAGAAGTCCAAGTCACCTTTCAAAAGTCAAATATCATCCCAAAAAAGGTATACAAATGGCCAGTAAATATAGCATAAGATGCTCAAAAATATAAATCATTCAGGAAATGTAAGTCAAAGCCATAATGAGATGTCACCCTGTGCCCATCAGGGAGTGGCTCAGTGGCACAGCTCTTGCCTCCTACCTGCAAGGCCCTGGGTTCGGTCCCCACCGCTGCAGAAGCAAACAAAACCAAAGACCCAAAGGAAAACCAGAATATAACAGTGTGGAGAAGGAGGTGAAGAACTTGGGCTCTTGCACACTGTTGGTGGAAATGGACAGTGGTGTGGCCTCTGTGAAAAACATTATGGCAGTTCCTCAAAAAATAAAAAAATAGAATTACCATATGCTCAGTAGTCCTACCTCTGGGTACACATATTCCAGCGAATTGAAACAGGGTCTTGAAGACATAGTTGTGCACCTACATTCACAGCAGCAATAGTTAAAATGTAGCGGTAACCCAGCATCTATCTACAGGTGAACAGATAGCAAAACGTGGTGCGTGCAAACAACCAACTGTTATTTGGCCCAGAGAGGAAGACACACCTGAAACGTGCTGTGACACGCATGAGGACCTGGCGTTAAGTGTGGTAGTCGGCCACCGAGAGATAGATCGGTCCTGTGAGCAGCTAAAGCAGGCAGATTCTCACAGGCAGAAGGTAGGAGGTGGTTGCCAGGGCTGGTAGGAGTGAGAACTGGGCCGTTGTTGTTTAATGGGTACAGAGTTTCGGTTTTGTGAGATCAAAGAGTTGTGCAGATGGACAGTTGTGATGGTTGCACACCCTTGTAAATGTACTCAGTGCCCCTGAACTGAACAATTATGTGGTCAAGAAGGCAAATTTTATGTTAGGTGCATTTGAACAGAATAAAAATAATAAAAATGGGGAGTAGTCATTTCCTGTTTCTCTGCAGTTTACCCCAGCTTTGGGTGGTGGCTGCCGCCTGGCTTCAGTTTCTAGTCTGCAGAGGGCAAGGTGGTGAGGGCAGCAGCCCTGGACCCCGCGACCCGCCCACCCGCTGCCCCTGGAACCGAGGTGCAGGCCGTGAAGTGCGTGGTGGGGGGAGGCAGAGCTGTCGGCAGAACTTGTTGCCCGATCAGTTACACGAGCAAAGCATTTCCAGCAGAGTATTGGCAACTATTCTGCCAACGGTAGCTGGAAAGCTAGCGATCTGGGCTGAGGAGATACAGGCAGACGCGAAGATTATGGCAGATTACGTCCTCTCTCCTATCCACAAAGAGGTGCGTTCTTAACTTCCCTGTGAGTGCTGCATCGTTTGAAAAAGTCCATGCGACGCGGTATCTGGAAGTGCGACACCACTGTCCCGCCACTCCTGTCATCCTAGTGGGAGCAAAACTTGATCTCAGGGATGATAAAGACACCATGGCGATGGCGAAGCTGAAGGAGAAGAAGCTGACTCCACCCCTGCCCCCAGGGTTTGGCCATGGCTAAGGACATCGGTGCCGGAAATACCTGGAGCAGTCGGTGCTCCCCCACTGAGGCGAGGCCTCCAGCGGTGTTTCACAAAGCGATCCTAGCAGTTCTCTGCCTCCTCCCTGTCACGGAGAGGAAGAGGAAAGCAAATGCCTGCCGCTGTAAATGTCCAAGTCCTTAGTTCCCGGTCCTGTCCCTTGGAAACTTTGCATGCTTTGCTAAAAGAATGGTGGAGTCTTTGCACTCAACGCCAAATTTTTGTTACAGATTAAATTCCCGTAAAACCATTTTGAGCCAATCAGTACTCTTAAGGTTTTGTTTTAAATGTAAGAGTTCAAACTCACATCATAATAAAATTTAGCCCAAAAAAAAAAAAAAAAAAAAAAGAATATGTGAAAAGGCCCACTCGGTATTCGTCAGCTATTGCCTCATGAAACTGGGATCTACCCCCTTGTATATATGGTAAACAATAAAAACTGTTTCACTGATTTCTTTCAAGGATAATAACAATTTAGATAGAATATTACTTTTAAAGAAATAAGCAACAACAACAAAACCCTTAAGTGTTGCTGCTTCTGTGCCTTCTTCCCACTTCTTCTGTGCGTTGTCCTTACAGTGGACAGTGGTTCTCAGAATTTGGTGTGGATAAGAATCATCCAGGACCTGGCAAGTGTGAGGTCGTGAGTTCGATCCCCCGTACCAAAAAAGATTTAAAAATGAAAAAATTAAAAAAATAATCATCCAGGAAACTTACTAAAATAAAACACATCTTCCTGAGCCTCCCTTCTGAGGCCACGATTTGGGAGGTCTGAGATGAGCTGGGACTCTACATTTTTAGCAAGTCCCGGATTGGCATCAGATGGTCTGGGCACAGCTGGGATGGGCCCTGCAATGCGTGTCCCTGGCCCGTAGAACGCGCGCGTTATGGGCTTTACCGTGCCCTCTTGCCTCCGTCTCTGCGCTTGGCTCCTCGCCTGGAAAGGGACTGTACCGTGTAGGTGCCTGGTGTCCCCAGCACCCAGCGCTGTGCCTGGCACAGAATAGACACTCCTCACACAAGCTTATCGAGTAAACTGCTGCCTCTCCAGCGGTATTTTCAACTGGCAATAATCAAAATGAGAGAGAAGCGCTTGATGCCCTTGGGAGGTACTTTTTGTTTCCCTACCACAGCCGCCCCAAACACCTTGCTGCAGACCCGGTTATGTCAGGTGCCCCGCAGTCGCTCTGGGAAGCGTTTGCTTTGGCTGCCGGAGGATTCGGACTTCGACCTACCCCAGATGACTCTCTGGATGATCCCAGCCCTCTGCAACCCCTCATTCAAGTCCATGAAGAATGCCTTGCCTATCCACGATCCTATGCCAAGTCTGACTCTGCACCCTGCCTTTTCCCCTTGTAGACAACCTCTCCACGCTCTGAGCTTCTGTGTGCTGTTTCCCCTTCTGCTGCAGCAGAAGTCATAACAAAGCCTTTTCCAGATGGCATCTTTTTGCCTATTCATGATTTCTATCTTGAGGGGAGCAGGCTGAGCTGGCACAATAAGAGCTGGCAACACCGCAGGCTGCTGGCACCCAAAGCGGGCAGTAGCCAGGGCTGGTAACACTGACGCTGGCTAGCAGCAGACAGGGACGGAGAGCTGTGAAGAACGGCCAGGAGACACCCTCTCCGGAGGCGGGGAGCAGGCCCAAGGCCTGCTGGGAGCCTTGGTCCCGAGTGGGAAGGAGGGCTGCTAACACTAAGGGGGTGATAGTGCAGGGGCGCTACAGGAACACAGCTGCACTCCGCCCATTGTGACTGGTACATGAGAAACCCAGGGTGACATCTACGAAGCCCACATGGAGACGTCCCTTTAGTGGCCTCTGGAAAAACAGGTCAGACTACAGCGCTGACCGTCAGCAGTCTCAGGATCCTACCGAGGTCGCTAGAAGATGACAGAAAGGGGGTCTCGGAGCGTGCAGTCCCACAAGGACCTGCTCCCCAAGGAGGGCTGTGGGTACAGCTGGGTGTCTGCCCTCCCAGCTTGCAGGGGTCCAGGGGCTCAGGCTGAGTGGTGATCGTGGGGGTTTGGGGGTGAGAGGAACTGGTGTTATTCGGGCAGATAGAACCTAAATCCCGAAATACAAAGAGATGGAAGAAGGGAGGTGGAAGATGACCATTTAAGGCCAGGAAATCCCCCGAAATTCCCCTGGCTTGTCCTGAATGCCTTACACAAGCTGCTCAGGGGCAGCACCCCCTGCCGGAGAGGTGGGAGACCAGCTGGGCCTGTGCCATCAGATGGGGTGGGGGGCGTCTCCCAGTACCTGCAACCCCACCTCTTGGCCGAGAACAGGGGCTTTCTTGTGAGGAAGCGAGAACAAGAAATAACCCCAGCTGGCAGGCGCCCCAGAGGAAGTCCAGCAGCCTGGCTCTCTGTCGCCCGCACCACCACGTGCCGGTGTGCTGCTTGGCACCGAGCTGGTGTTAATGACAGGAAGCGTGTGCGCTTGGGGCACCGGTACCCGGCCTCAACCTCAGTCTTTCCAGGGGTCTCCACCGCACTGCTGCCTCCAGTAGAATCAATTAGGCTCCCTTTCAACAGTCAGCTGTGTTTCCAAGCCCGGAGGTGAAAGGAGTCCCAGGGCTGTGGCTTGGGGCTTTGCCTGCCACCCCAACCCCCATCCCTGCCTGGGAGCTCCAGGGCGGATTTGGGGGACAGCCTGCCAAAATGAACAGAAAAGCAATTACAGAGGTGACTCATGGGCCTGAGAGCCGCAGAGAATCTGCTCGGTTCGTGGACCGAAGTCTTTTGTCGCCCTTCACCACTTGGTTGTGACATCTTAGCTTTATTTGGGCCTGGCCTTGTAAACAGTTTTTTATGAAGCCAAAGGAAAGGTGCCCCAGGTTGGGTGAGAGGGCCTCCTCCCCTGGAGGTGGTAAATTTACACTGGAGGCAGTCTTTGTTAAAATGCCACAGGGAGCTTCGGGCTTCCCGGCCCAGCTCTCTGACAGCCGCAGCAGCAGTAGGAATCCGGGGCTCAGGGCTGCCTCTGCCAGGCTGAGGGGTGTATCAAAATGGACCCCAATGTTCTTTCTGGGTTCTCAAGCATCATCAAGAAGAAGGTTGGCCAGGCAGCAGGTCGCCTCCGTGTACCGACCGCGTCACCTCCGCAAGCCCTCCTCTGCCCTACGGGCGCTGCCCTCACTGCGTCCAGGCCCCAGCCCTGGACACACACACCTGTTCTCAATCCTGATCAGAGCCTTCTAGTGAGGCAGATGCTCGTTCCCAAATTCGAGATGAGGTGCTAAGGCAGAGAAAGAGGGCAGAGCCCGAGTTCAGTTCTGTACCAGAATGCTCTCTGCTAAGCCCGTTGCCTTGCCAGTTTCTGCTCTGATCAGCTCATCTCCATCGAGCTGCTCTGGACTTGAGGTCCCTGACTGTTAAGAGTATTCTGGATATGTCTCCTTCCTTCCCAACAAATGATATAGATGGGATTGCTAATGACAGCCATGGAAGACCGGATGGATTGGCGGACATTACCGCTGGGAAGGCACTCCTCAAATTATGCCACAGAAGCAGTGACTCCTAGTTACTCAGACCCTGAAAGAGGACAGGCTTGGTAGAAAACCTACCAACTTGGGGTCCTCTTTAGATCCCATTCTTTCTATGCAGCAAGATTTGACTGTTTCAGCCAGGCGTGGTGGCGCACGCCCTTAATCCCAGCACTCGGGAGGCTGAGGTAGGTGGAGCGTTGTAAGTTCGAGGCTGGCTTGGGCTACAACGTGAGCGCAAGGCCAGCCTGAGCTACATAGTGCGACCCTGTCTCAAAAAACTAGGGCTGAGAGTTTGGCTCAGTGGCTTAAAGCGCCTGCCTGGCAGGCACAAGGCTGTGAGTTTAATCCCCGGTGCCACAAAATAAATAAATAAATAATAAAAACAACCATATAGTCAAGATATTTCATTTAAAAAAGTTTAAAAAAAATTGACTGTTCCTTTTGACTGGTCCTGGAAGCCCCCAAGCAAAATCAGTTTAAACATTAATGAAAGAAGGTGTACTTTAAAGGGACACCTTTCGGCTCCTGCCTCAGACCGGGTAGGAGTCTGGGAACCATGTAGACCACAGCCTGCTGCTGGATGGGTCAGCTGGGACCACGCACTTTTCACTAGCAGAGCTTGGGAGTGTGGAAGGAAGACTTGTCCGGCTCAGCCGTTCCAAGTCTCGGGGGCTCCCAGGCTCACAGGGGAGCTCTGCCGTGATGTCTGCCACCGTGAGGTCGGGTGGACCCTTCTTCCCACCTAAGGAAACCCGCTCTGGAGACCGGAGTGCTGCCTCTGCCAACCCTGTCTGAAATGCAGCCATCACGCTGGAGAACTGGAAGACAGCTCGGGCAGTGCTAGCATAAGGGACCACGTTGTTTCTGTGACAGAACCAGGCGCTATGCTCCCATGGCTCCAAAGAGCTGTCTTTGGACACCAAGGAAGAGGAGGAATTTGAGGCCTCCTCCAGCCGGTAGGATCTGGCAAAAATCTTGGAGCTTGGGTCGAGAAATCCAAGTTGGAAACAGAAAAATTAACGATTTTTTAAAAGAGCATCTTGCGACAAGTTGTTCCAAGTTCATGAAGAGCTCCCAGCATCGTTTGTTGTACATGATTCAGAGCCACATGGATTAAATTTCCCTTAAATATACATCAATTTGAAAATTAAAGGGGAAAGTGCCGAGACAAGGCCTGTTTGGATTTTTGTCCCACTCAGTCTTCGGAAAGCAGTTTGGAAGGCAGGATGTGGCTTCCCAGGACTTCCCCGGCCTCTGCCCCTTCCGTTTCTGTCTGTTCTGCGCTCAGTCCCTTCCTCCAGGCCGGTCCTCTTCTTGTAGATGTCCAGTATCAGTGGCTGCGGTGTGGACCAAGCTCATCTTTCACAGTTTCCAAAGTCCCCACACAGAGTCTGACTACTCTCAGCAGCCCCGTCCTCTCCTCATCAATCCTTCCCGGGCAGCAGGGAGCTTAGAGATCATTAAATTCCACCTTGCCTTTCAGATGAGGACCCTGAGGCCTGGGAAGCTACTCAGTTCCTCCAGGACCCCTGGGAGAGGCACCGTGAGCCCCCTCACCGAAATCCCAATGAGCTTTCCAGAGTGGGTTTGCTCCATCGCCCCCCTCACCTCAGTCTCCTCTGTGGTCCGCAGTGGGCCCCCTCAGTGGGAGCTCCCCTGCCACCTCTCCTCTCCGGCCGCACCCAACTCTCTATTTCCAGATTCTTCTCCTGCCTCCCCTCCCCAGCAGGAGCCTCCTCTTTCCTCGCTACTACCTTTGGCTTACCTTGACTCCTTTCCAGACTCAGTTTCCTCCTGTTCTTTTTGGGGTACTGGGTGGAACCCAAGGCCTCAGCACAGTGAGCGCATGCTGTCCCGCTGAGCCACCCTCCAGCTTTCCACGACCTGCCTGGGGAGAGGGTTTGTGAGTAGCAAATATTCGTCTCTGACTTCGAAAAATATGCACACTTCTCCCTCAGCAGCAGATGGCAGTTTGTCTGAGGACTGAATTTTGAGCTGACGGTTATGGTCCCTCAGCACTTTGAAGGTACTTTCCTTTCTCTCTGGCCTCTTCCACTGCTATCAAGAAAGATCCTTGCTGTAAGTCTAATTACTGTCCCTTTGCAGCAAACTGTCTTACCTTCCGGGCTGTTACAAAGAGTTTTTATTTCTATCTTTAATGTCTTACAGTTTGCTACAAAATGTCTAGATGTGCGTTAATTTTCATTTATCTACCATGAGACTCACTGGGATTCTTTAAACAGTGATTTGAGTGCCTGACCACTGGGGGGTAATTTCCATTAACAGGAATGATAGCACGGATACTACTCACTTCTCTGTGATGGGCTTTGATCCTGTGATGCTGTTTAGTTCTCACAACAGAATCCTACACCCATTTTATAGCCCAGGAGCGTGGGGCACAGAGAAACTAAGGTATTTGCTCAGTAATTAGCAAGGCCCTCGTTTTGAACCGAGATAATAGGTTTTAGGGCTGTTTCTTCTTTTTCCTGTCTTCCCCGCTTGATGGTCCTGTGAGGCTTGTGTTGGGTTTTGTCATTCAGACCCCCTGTTGCTTAGCTGTCTCTCGTCTGCCTGTCCCTTTGTCCTCCGTGGAGCACGCTGGGCTGTCTCCTCAGAGCCTTCTTCCACGCCACTTATTCTCTGAGCAGCATGTGTCTGATTTGCTAGTTAACTTACAGGGCTGTTAATTTTACTAACCACGTTTTTTATTTCTAGAATTTCTCCCTGGTTCATTTTAGATTTTTATTTTTTATTCTTTTAAAAATAATGTACCTCAAAAATAAATAAAAATAAAAATAATGTACCATTCTAAGGAATAGCTTTGATTTTAAAAATCGTTTAAAAATACTAATTATGCAGTCTCTGATGATTCGATGTGAAGTTTCGGAGAGTTTAATCCCACTGTTTATTCTGACTGCTGACTATTGTCAATGGTAGATTATAGCTCTCTGTAGTCATCATTTTTCATTGTCAGCCAGGCTTTATCTTTTCCTGTGGGAATTCTCCGTGGCCTGGAGTGTTGAAGTTTCATTTAAAAGTGGTTTTTTATTTCCTTCTTCCAGATATCCTGGGGGTGTTGCTGGCTAAGGATTGATTTTTTGCTATTTTCTCGACTCGGGGTCCCTTTCTGAGCTGGGGAGTAGGCATTCGGACTCTACATGTGCGCCAGGGACATGATGGGCCTTTGGTTCCTCCCGGGGGCACACTGTCCCCCGCTCAGACCCAGGGCAGAGAGCAGCTTCCTGGGCGCCTTTGGGGGTGGCGCTCTGGCTTTGCTAAGAGCAGCCCCGCCGCAGGCAGAAGACTCAACCGCAACCCCTTTTCATGCAGGCTGGGGCTCTTCTCCTGTCTCACAGGTGGAAAGACCCACACCTGTGGCCATCCCTAGACCTGCAGTCCCCCCGTGAAGTCCACAGCCTGCTTCTCTGGCTCTCAACTTCTCTACTTCAATGTGTGTGTGTGTGTGTGTGGGATTTTCTCTTCCACTTTGCAAGTTTTCTATGCACTACTTAGTTAAATTTATTCTTTAGATTGTGATAAAGTCTACATAACACAAAACTGACTACCTCAGCCATTTTTTAAGCATATGGTTCAGTGATACCAAGCACTTGCAGAGCTCTTTCTCCGTGAAAAGTCTTTCCTCACTGAGCAGCGGCCCCCGGCTTCTCCTTCTCCAGCCCCCGGGACCCACCCCTCCACGCACTACTCCAGGTGCCTCACAGAAGTAGAGTCAGACGTGCTTGTCCCATTTCGGCTGCCTCATTTCACTTAGCAAAATGTCTTTGGGGCTCTTCTGGGTTGTAGTGTGTGGTAGCATTTCCTCCCTTTCTAAGGCTGGGTATTACGCCGTTGCGTGTTTATGCCATAATTTGTTCAGCCGTTCGTCTGCTGATAGACCCTTGGTTTGTCACCATGTTTTGAGTGTTGTGAATAACAGCAGTGGGCTATGTGGATCCCTCTCTGGGTCCCTGCTTTTTATTACTGGTGAATTAATGGTTGTGGTACTGGGGATTGATCCTAGGGCTTTCATGTTGCGCTACATCTCCAGCCCTGATTTATTCTTCATTTTGAGACAGCGGCACAGGTTGGGCTGGAAATCGTCATCCTCCTGCCTCTAGAGTAATCTATTTTTAATTTTTTGAAAAACCGCCACCCTGTTTTTCATAGCAGCCCTACCACTTCACACTCCCACCAGCAGCGCACAGGAGTTCCCCTTCCTCCACACCCTCGCCAGGACCTGTTATTTTTTGTGGGTTTTTTTCTTTGTTTTGCGATAGTAACCATTCTGATGGATATGATGGTATCTCCTTGTGGTTTTGGTTCCCTAATGACTACTTCCCTAATGACTACTTTTGTGTCTTCTTACATGTTTATTGGCTGTCTATCTTTTTTGGAGAAATGCCTATTCGAGTTCTTTGTCCATTTTTTAATTAGGTTGTTTTTTGTGGTTGTTTCCCATGCATCTTAGAAGAGTTTTTGTTGTTGTTTTTTAATTTTATAAAACACGTCTAGGTGGTCATGCAGAAGGATTTCTCTGCTCTCCTGTGATTATTTGGCTGGATCAGAGATTCTCAGATTCCCTTTCTGACCCCGCTTGCGGTACCCTCTGTGATTCCCCCTTTCACGGCAGCAAACTCCGCTTTGCCCCATCTCCTCCTTCCCGGCATCTTCCCCGGCACAGCAGGGCTGCAGGCCACGTCCCTGAGCACCGTGACCTTCGCCACGCCCCTTCCCAAACACTCACGGGCTTAGGTGCAGCAAAGGGCTCAGTGCTTGCTAAAGACAGTTACGCTGCCTCTGCATGCGGACTGCATCCTCCCTGTTCCCCCCGAGAGCCCCTTGGGCCACCCTGACTTGAGACACCAGACCAACACCCGAGACTCTGGAATCCTGTTTCTGTGTTCACTGCGGTTCCTAATTGTATTGGGTAATATGCTATGTACCCCCAAGTCCTCATATAATTTTGATGGGGCTGAGTTATTAGTTTGTTATTGGTTTGTTGTCTGGCAATGTCAGTGCTGTGCCCACCCAGGGGTGGAGCCGACATACAATGTAAGGGAAGGCGGGTCTTCCTCTTGTTCGCTTCCTCTTCCGCCTCTCTCTTTCTCTTGCCAGCGCGCCTTGCAGCTTGCAACCACCATGAACAGCAGGCCTGCCACGCCACGCTATCTTGGAGCCAATTTAAGTATGGACTGAAACTCCCGAGAAACTGTAAGAATAAACCTTTCCTTCCCTAATTTTGAGTGTCAGGTATTTTGTCTCAGCAACAAGTAAAAAGTAACTAAGATACTAATTTCTCTGCAAGTCAGACTCCTTGCCTGCAAAAGAAAACAACACAACAACAACAAAAACAAAAAAAGAAGAAGAAAAGGAAGGGTGACATAAGAAACCCTACCACAAGAGAGAGTTTTAAGAATTAAATGAGATAATACATTTTAGCTACCTAGCTAGTGAGGTGTTGGCACAATTTCACTTCACTCCACTTTCAGCAGTCACAAGGCTACACTCAGATTTGATTCTCACCCAGAACAGTTCTCTGCCTGTGATGCAGAACGCTGGAAATCCCCTCTGCCATATGTTCTTCCTGACCCGCGGTGTTCGTTTCCTATGTCTGCTGTAACAGACCACAGACTCCCAAGGCTTAAACCAACAGAAATTCCTCCTCTCACAGTTCCGGAGGTCAGAAACCAGAATGAGTACCCCTGAGCTGGAATCAGGGTGTCAGGGACCTCCAGAGGGGAATCCTGGTCTTTCCCAGTTCCTGGCGTCTGCTGGCTTTCCTTGGCTTGGGGCCACATCACTCCAGTCTCTGCCTCTGCGATTCTCGGCCACCTTTTATGGAATTGCATCTCCCTTGACATTGACCTTAGCGCTTATCCAACTCACCCAGGACAACACCCGCCTCCATGGCAAGGTCCTTGACCTAATCAAGCCCTTTTCAGCCACACAAGGCAGGATCCCCATGGCTCCAGGTTAGGACCTGGAACCTTCTGGGAAGGTCACTGCTCAGCCTGCCACACCACCTCCACCCACTGAGTCTGCGTGCAACCACGTCCCGTTGTCCAGCCCTCACTTCTTGTGCTCAGAGGCTATCACTGTCTGGCAATGTCAGTGCTGTGCCCACCCAGATCTGCTCTCCTGTCTTCACAATTGCACCCCGTCACCGGTCACCTCCCCCACGGTCCCCAGAACCATCCGTGCCCTCTCTCCTCTGCCTTCCACCACCGGGTCCCAGCGCCCTAGGGAAACAGAGCCTCAGCAGAACTCTCAGGCCCTTTCCCTCTCCTGTGAGGTAGAAGCACCTCTCCTCCCCCTCTTCGCTCCTTTCCTTCCTCTCCTTATTCTTTCATCTCTCCACTTTTGGGTGGGATTGTGTTGGACAGAGAGTGGAATGAGTGAGAAGAAGGCAAGACTCAACTACAGAGCCGAGCGACACAGGACCCAGGGGCTCGTGGGAATGAGCAGGATTGCCTCGGTTTGACCAACACAGCCATCGTCAACCCAGCCTGAGTCAGAGCTGACCCGGAGACAGTAATGGCCAGGTTCCTGCTGCTGGAAGTGAGCTGTCACCCACTGAAGCCACAGTGGCAGGCCACGTGGCGCAGATGGTACTGCCGACCAGTCTGCTTGCTAGGGGTGCTTAGATTTTTCTGGTGCACTTCCAACCTGATTAATATCTAGAAGGTGGATGGGGAGGAATCTTGCATTTCTGATCTATTTGGGATACAGAAGACCTATCTCTCTATTTCCTGTTTTCTATCTTTTATTTTGCTCTTTATACTTTGGGTTTCTCATATAAGAAGCCACGTGATATTTAAGCGTGTGTGTCAGGTTTATTTCACTTAACATTATGGTCTCAAGGTGCGTTCATTTTCCTACAAATGACTCAAGTTTATCCTTCTTTATGGCACAGCAGTACATTTTCTGCATCCATTCATCTGTTGAGGGACATACAGGTTGCTTCCAAGATTTAGCTGACATGAGTTGTGCTGCTGTAAACACGGGTGTGTCTGCCTCACTGTAATACGATGCCTTCAACTCTTTGGAAAGATGCCTAGACGAGGAATAGCTGGATGGAGTGGACTTTCTAGTTGCAGTTTTTTTGCGGACTCGCCATACTGATTTCCATAGTGGTTGCACTAGTTTACATTCCCACCAACAGTGCTGAAGAGTTCCTCCCACCATGCCCAGCCTTGCCAGCATTTATTTGATTTCTTAATGATGGCCGTTCTTTCTGGAGTGAGGTGGAATCTCGTTGTTTTAATTTGCATTTCTCTAATGGCCAGCGATGTTGAACTTTTTTGTTGGCCATTTGTACTTCTGAGAAGTGTCTGTTCATTTCTGATGCCCATTTTTTGATTGGCTTTTTTATTTTGGGAGGGGTCTAATTTTTTGAGTTCTTTGTATATTCTACATATTAGTCCTCTGTCAGCGTGTAGCTGGCAAAACCTTTTTCCCATTCTGTAGGTTGCCTCTTCACTCTGTTAGTTGTTTCCTTGGTAGCAAATTAACTAACTTTCTTTCTTTCTTTCTTTCTTTTTCTCTTTCTTTCACCCAGGCTGACTTCAAACTCCTGGCGATCTTCCTGCCTCAGCCTCTCTAGTGCTGGGACCACAGCCATGTACCACCATGCCTGGCTGCAGATTTCTTTCACGTGCCCGGGACCTGCTATCCTTCCTACGCCAGAAGTTTAAGGGCAGAGTGGGCAATGTAGCAAGACCCTGTCTCAAAAATAATCACGTCAGGAAAATAGAACAGAATGACAAAGCGTGTTTTTCCGCGTACTCTAGTACGGTAGAGCTGGGCCAGTCAGGCACCGCCTGCCAGGGAACGCGGCCGCGCGGAGCGCAGGCATCGGAGCTGCGCTCTGCCGGGGTCCTGGGTCCGAGAAGACCCCGGGAGAGACCGCGTGCCCACGTGGCTGACCCCGCTGGGCTCGGACGTCGGCCTGCAGGCACCTTCTGGAGGGGCGCGGCGTCCTGTGAGCCCGGGGAAGGGACGGGGTTGGAACCCCAGTTCTAGGACCCAGGTCCTTCCGCGCCCCGCTGCTCCCGCTCAGTCTCCTGGCGCTGCGGCCCCGCCGTCTCTGCCCCCGGGGAGGGCGCTTTAAACCGCGCGCTGGACTTGGGGCGCCTCTCAGTGGCCGGGGCCCAGGGCCAGCGCTCGGCAGCACAGCCTCTGCCGGGCAAGCGGAGGTCCTGAGTGCGAGTTCGACACCAAAACACGGTGGAGGGGCGCGGCCTTCGCCGTCCCGCGTTCCCGCTCTGCCTCCCTGGCTCGCCCGCGCCTCACTTCCAGGCCCCGGGGTCACCTCCTCTCGGGGTCTCACTCTCACGGCTCGGCTCAGACGCTTCACACTGAGCCCCTGGTGCCCGCTCCGCTCACCGCCAGCGCCTTCCGCTGCACCGCCCGGCCCCGTCTCCCGGGCAGCGCCCCCCTGAGGACCCCCCGCGGGCCCGCACGGGACCCTCTATCCGCGCTCGCCTGCTGCGCGTTGTTCAGACATCGCTCTCCTCCTTCGTCCGTACCTGACTTAAACTCTACCTTCTCATACTGCGTGCTCCTTCCCGCCTGCACTCTGAGGCCCACATCGGCCCGTCCCCCGCTCCCGGGCTGCCGCAGTCTCCCGGTCCCTTTGACTTCTGTATTCTCCTATCCCACCCTTAATCTGTCCCCCACAAGGCCGCTGCACTCTGCTTCCTAACTTGGGGTGCCTCCTCGGTTCCGACTGCTGCAGCGGGCAGGCCAGAACCCTCCGCTTGGCAGAGATCGTTCACATTCCGATAGGCATGTTGCTTCCCTGATTTATTTTTTGCCATCCCTCCCCGTCACACGCAATATTCTCTAGATGGTGCCCCCGAATTCACTAGGTCCTTTGCTGCGGTTGAACGTCATTAAGATTTATTTGGCCACTGTGGCAGTGCTGACAGTCACTGGGACCCTCAAGAGACACTTAGATAGTGGGGCTCCACCCTTTTTATGGTTTACACCTGGAATGTCCCCCAAGGCTCTGTGTTCAGAGGTGAGGGTGCTGAGTGTGCCCTTAGGAGGTAGGGCCCGGTCAGAGGAGGTGGGGTCCTAGAAGTGACCGGCAAGTGTCTCTCCCACCTTGGCTCCTCCCTTCTCCCTCTGCTTCTGGGCCACCATAATGTGAGCAGTTTCCTCCTCCAGATCCTCACGCCCTTCCCTTTCTCCCTCGGAGCCAACTGACCATGGACTGAATCCTCTGAAAACCATAAGCTAAAATAAACTTCTCCTCTTTGAAGCTCCGAGTGTTGGGTATTCTGTCCCAGCAAGGAGGGAGTGACTAAGGTGACCCTCAGGAATAAATGCATGTCCCCCCAAGAGACTGGGTCAAGCTGCTCAAGACTGGATCAGGTCTTTTGGGACTGTGTCAGACGTCACGGGCCAGGATGGGTTGCTGCCAGGGCGGGTTGGTACACAGCTAAGCTACCCCATTGCTGTGGCCGTCCTGTGCCTGCCCACTTACCTGTGTCACACGCACTCCTGCTCGATGACTTCATCCTCCCCGAGTGGACACAGCACGAGAGACTCACCAAAGGCCGAGAATATACGACAAGATCATGTGCTTAGAGCTGCCTAAACATGAGCCAAGCAAATCTTATACATTTCCCAGCCTCAGGTATTTTGTTACAGCAATATAAAATGAACTTTTTTTTTTTTTGTCTTTTTGAGACAGGGTCTCACTATGCAGTTCAGGCTGGCCTTGGGTTCACTTTGTAGCCCAGACAGGTCTCGAACTTGCAACAGTCCTCCTGCCTCAGCCTCCCAAGTGCTGGGATTACAGGAGTGCACCACCACGCCTGATATTTATTTATTTATTTACCTATTTATTTATTTTTGTCAAAATGAACTTTTTTACCCTCTCATTTTACACATTTCTTCTGTCTTGAATTCTCTTCCTGACCTTGGCAACTTAGCATGTCTCCACCAGTCTTTAGAACATGGATCAAGCATCATCTTTAATAAACATCAAACTAATATCGCT
>RJWM01017531.1:0-42917 GCA_004363535.1 Dasyprocta punctata | reverse complement strand
AATATGTCTAAAAATTATTTGCTACAGATTTAAAGGAGAATCTTAGGTGGAGGAAAAAGCAGGTGGGAAATAGTGGTTCCAGGGAAAGATGGCTTTTAAATATTCACATGGCAAAGTAGAAAGCATCTGAAAGTGAGCTTTTGATAATGTGCAATGTTCTTCCAATAGAAACCAGCTATAAAAGATACTTGTGGCATGGGCAGAATTTTCTGTCAGAATGGTTTTCTATATCTACTCTCATGTATATTAACAGTTCTCTGGTGAAAGGCTTGTTTTTCTTTATAGCAGATTATTTAGTAACAGTAGTCCTACATTAGATGAGATGTCTCCTCTGCATGTATATTTGTGATTTATCTGAAAGAGGTGATTTTGGTGCATTGCATAACTGAGGCTCTGGATTGAATACCCAGAGCCACAAAAAGAGAATAAATTTCAGATTGTGTAACACTGTGAATTACTTTAAATTGGCAAGAATGTGAATGTGTAGGTAATCAATTAATAAATTCTTTTAAAGCTGAAACTTAAAAAAGTCATTTTCAACAAATACCAACCAACAACTTTAATTCAGTTATAAGAAATTTTTTAAGTATGTATTATGTATTTGCTAAGGTTTGATTCACCTAATATGATGGTTAAAGAAAATCATTGTGCAAAGATAAGAAAATATTTGTTGTTGTTATTATTATCATTTGAAGTACTGAAAAGCAAACCAGAGCTATTGCCTCCAACACCAGGCAATTTTTTTTTTAGACAAGATCTCATGAAGTTGCTAAGTTGTCCAGCCAGCACTCAAACTTGTGATTCTTGTGCCTCCAAGAATATCTGCTGGTTATTTTAAAAACAAGGTAATATTCCCTCTATGAACTTTTATATATATGTGCGTGTATCTCAAATTCTGCTGGTTCCACCTTGTATCTTGCATTCGCCTTTCCACTCAATTTCTATTTCCAGCTGCTTTCCTCCTAGGAAAAGTCTCCCTGAGCAACAGCTTCCTGGAGGCTGCCTCTACTCAGCTACTTGTCTTCCTGTCAGTGGGCTGGGCAGATACTCTTCTGCAGCTGGTCTTTCCAGGGGGCCTCCACAGTCCCTTCCTACAAAGGGACTCACTACCTGTCAACTCTACCTCCTCTTCTGTGAAGCTGCCAGGCCCTTATCATAGTAGGGACAGTTTGCTGGTTAACTTGCTTTTACACATGACTTCAGGGTGAATCAGTCCTCACACATTTTCCTTAAGTTTCTCACAGCTTACTCTTTTTTTTTTTTTTTTTTTTTTAGCACCGGGGATTGAACTCACAACCTCGCGCCTGCCAGGCAGACACTTAAGGCACTGAGCCAAACTCCCAGCTCACAGCTTACTCTTTTCTAGCCAACATCAGTTGCTGTCTCTGAATCCCATCAACATCTAACCCTCTTATGCTCAAGTCAAGTTTCAAAAAAATTTTAATGCTGGTTCATTTCACCTTTCCCACGAGAAATTTCATAGATCTTGAACTCACACCTTTACCACCTTAAATGTACAAGTTTTACATATGTGTTATATCTGAGTCTTTCAGCCACAATTTCATCTGCCTGGAGTTAAACTCTGTTCTAATTCTGTCTTCCTAGCCCTTTATTTATTTATTTTTTTCATTAAGATTCAGGTGGATACATCTTCCAGGAAGGCTTCAGTGATACTTGAAAATAGCAAGATTCAAGTATTAGCTGTGTAGTACAAATGCATGAGAAGTTTTCAGAGGTCTAGCATGAAATGAGATAAAAAGTACTCAAAAATGTACCTATGCTCAATTTCAAGGGTTTTCCTTCATTCCAAAATTATACATTTCCTCTTTTGGGTTCACAACATTTTACAAAATGAGAGTAGTACTGTAGGGGAATATTTGTTTTAATGTACTTACACAGGATAATAGAAAAGTAGTCACCTATGTCAGTTGCCCAGTATTTTCTTTTGAAAATCATCTATTCATGGAATCATAAATCTGAAAATACTCCCCTAATCCTGGTTTATCTTACATTTATCACTGCAACAACACCAACCATACTGTAGTATACTTGACTATTTTGTTATTATCTCTGGGCTGTGAGTACTTACATGATATTTCACATAATATTCTCAGCACATAACACAATAGATATTAATGTGAAAGAAATAGCAAAAAAAAAGTTTGTTTATTGTACCAAGGATATTTTCTGTTGCCTCAGAACTCAGTAGTTCTTATTCTGAGTTCTATGGGGTCCATGGAAGGACTTTATGAGGTCTAAGAAGAGCTACAATTTTATGCAAAATTTTTGTGTAAACTACATATGCCACCTTCCTTTTTGACTTGGGAAAGTGTTCATAGCATTTTCAGAGCCATATCCTCAAAGGTTAATGATCACGGTGCAAGGACTATGTCATTCAACATAGGCTCATTTAGCATTTCCTGAAGACTAAATTACAAGGCTCTGTGTTGGCTCTGGGACAACAAAAATGCATAAGGTGCAGTCCTGTTTTCAAAGAATTCATTCATAGTTGGGCAGGCTTACTAGAAAAGGGAAATGCAAACCACCATTGTTAAAGGCTACAATTAAAGTGTGTAGTTAAATGGGACCGAAAAGGATACAGCCTAGTGGTGGGGAAGACCATCCAGGGAGAGTGATGTTCAAGTGGTACTTGAAGAGTGAACAATTTATTACACAGAAGGTGAAAGTGATGGGAAGATATTCTAATTATCCAAATTAGAGTAAAAATTAAGCTACAGAAAGAGCACATATGCCAAGCATGCACTGACATATGCTTCTTTGCAATATAAAAAATACATATGCCCATAGTCTTTTTCCATTCCTAACAGCATCCAATCTGATACTAGCCAAACTACAATTATCGTCACTAACTTGTGGTGTTACAGAATTTGGGTAACTCACGTCATGGCATAATAGCAAATTTAGGTAATCAAAAGTAAAGGTGATTTAAAAAAAACTTGTTGTGCTCCTCCAAATGAGTTGAAATTTTAAAGTTTTTGTGTGGATTTACTTGATGTATGTGTTTAGGAAGGCAAGAAAGTATCAAAAAGGCTCAAGGTTGAATTGGTCCCTTCTGCCTGATTTGTGTGAATCCTGCTATACACAGGGCTGCTGTCACCTGCTCTGGTGCCTTTGCACAATGCAGCATTCGATGGCTCTTTCCCGTCAGTGTACTCCACTTCATGCCAAGGTACACAGCTGAAAGACTAAAATATAGTCTGGACTTCACTGCAACTCACCTCACAGCTAAGTGGTTCATATTCTCAAGTTCTACAGATGTAATAGAGTACAGATGATTTATTTCATCTAATTTCAGGATATGCTGAACTAATTGGTACTGAGCTGATTTGGAGAAAGTAAAAAGCTAGAAGAGCTCCCCCAAACTCTCTTCCTTGTCTCAGGTGAAATGTGTGGGCAAAACAATGGGCAGCAACAGTAGCAGTTTGCGTTCCAGACAGATATGTCTACTGTAAACCTTTCAATCCTGGAACATCTTGCAGACACAAGATATCCTGATTCAAATAAGAGTCTGGCACACTTCACAATGTGAAGCTCCAGAGAACAGTAATTCTGATGGCTCAAAAAATCATTTGGTTTGTCACACTGTTCGAAGGGAAATTTCAGGGTTAACAGTGGACTATGGATTTCCAATCAGACCAGCATTATATTGAATGAAAAATGATGCTAGCTGTAGTCATTATGTAATGTCATTGGTTTTCTTACAGCATTTCAAATATCTCCTTCTTTGATGAGTCTCAGTGAATACACAGATTTCTAAAGAAGACATGACTTTCACTAGTTCAGTTCATATGATACACTGGATATGTAATATATAGTGTGTATATAAATATATCAAATCAGATTTGAAAACTGTTACTTTGAGACCCAGTGGCAGACAACTGAACAGGAAGAGAATAAGCCACTCTATCCTCGATTTGCTTCATATTGGCCCTTCCATCTCTTTGCAGTGGAAAACAAATCACAGGGAAGATGTGCTGTAAAGCAAGTTATGATACTTCCTCCAGGAGTCTCTCCTGGCCAGGCCGGGTGGTGTATACATTTAATCCCAGTCATACAGGAAGCTGGTGCAAGAAGAAAACAAGTTCAAGGTCAACGTGGGCAAATTAGAGAGACCCTGTCTCAAAAATTTTTTAAAACTAATAAAATACAAAGGACTGAGGATGTAGATCACCTGTGGACCACTTGCCTGGCACATGCAGAGTCTGGTTTTAAACCCCAGAACAGCACCCCACTCCCAAAATAAAACCTCACAGTGACACACTCCTATAATCCCAGCATTCTGGGAGGCTGAATTGGAAGGATTACAAATTTGAACACAGACTGGGCAACTCAGCTATTCATGAGTGAATGAATGAATAAATGAATGGCCAGAGATGTAGCTCAGTGTGAAAGACCATGGTTCAATCTCTAGTGCTGGGGAAAAAGAAAGGAAGGAAGGGATCTTTCCAAAATGGCTCCTGCCTCTCACTAAACCAAAGAATGTAAGAGGCAGTCAGGATTTTCTCTCTGATCCCAGTGTTAACATAGATTAATTTATTATGTATTCTATTTGCCAACCTTAAAGATGCAAAGTTCCCAGCTGAGACATGGGGAGAAGGCATAAGTCAATATATTCCAAAAGAAAAGTAGATGGAGTATACATGCATTTGGCATCTCTGGACTGTCTTTCATCTGTGCCCAAATAGTAAGAGCCAAATTAGTGTTGGCTGAATGATTGTCTTAGAAGAAGAGAGTGAAATCTGCAGAGAGCATCATGACTCCTACGGGTCCCAAAGAATTTTCCTGATCTTCTACAAGAAGAAATTCATTGTTTTTCATATACTAAATTTAATGTTTTTTCCACAATTATTACTTTCTTTATTTTTAAGTGGGTCTAAAGAGATACAGGGCTAGAAATCTGAATCCTATTTCTCAAATAGTCCTTAAGTCAAAATTGCATATTACAACCACTGTTTTCTTTGAATTCATGAGTGAATTAGTAATAGTGCCTGCTTAACAAGTGCTGAATGAATGATGGCAGCAAATTCTTGCCATAGAGAGCAAACTACAGCCTATTGAAATGTAAGACTATCAGTATCTTGCTTTTCAACACTGAAAAGTCATCTAGAAAATATATTTTTTATATTTATCAACAGTAATCCACCTCTCTTATGCTTAAGTACATACCTAACTAAGTAAATTTCATTCTTTTGACCCACAAAGGCATCACTGCTTTTTATAGTAAGCTTTGGCACATATAGCAAACCACTTACCACAAAATAAACAAACCCACTAGACCCCACTACCACAGTTTTAAATAGTTTTATTTCGTTTTCCAATTCTTTTTTTTTTCTTTTTTGCTTCTACTTTTCAATCTCAATAGGTGAATATGTGACAGCAGTCTGAAATAAGCAGGAAATCTTTCAGATTCCATGATTTTCCGTGGGTGGAACAAAGGCTGTTTTGTTAGATGCAACCCACACTTAATTGCTGCCAGATTTGGAACCACAGACATGGCCTTGATCATCCATAAGCATTGGTGATAGATAGCTACTCCAGCAGTCTGCACAGCCATCCATCTCTGTAGGAAAACAATGGTGATAGCTGGAGACAGTGGAGCTGACATCAGCAGATATGACCACAAGAGTTAGATGCAAAGGCAACAGAGGAGGGGAACTGGTCTTTAGTCTATTCTCTGAGGCCTTTTGTGTATAAGGACGATTTTAGTCACTTTGGGTCAGACACTTTGCGGATCATTCAATGCTAAGAAATGGCATACCTCTAGGGGTAGGCAGCCATAAAAGTTAGCTGAGCTGAGGGGTCAAATTTATTGATCATCTAACTTTCCTCACATTCTGAATGATGGAAACTTAAACTATACACACACCAATCCATCAACTGCTTGGGTCTATTTTATAGATCAGAACATTATCATTGAAAAAAGCTTCCATTATGTCTATAGCAAAGCCAATGAAAGTGACATAGCTCTTACCCCCTGTAACATACAACCCTGATATAACTTTTCTATGTGCATAAAATACAAATGTAGATAGCAGCTCCAAGTACTTAAGAAATTTATGAAAGAATAACTTTGTTGACAATGGTTTATGTCAAAAGTATAATTCTTTGATGTGTATAATTTTATGTGAGAGTGATAGTTTTAAGCAAGCAGAATCTTGTAGTGCTACTTACATCAGTTATTAATAGTAGAAATAGTATTCACATTATATTTTTTATATTATTATAGTGAATTGAGTAGTATCTCCCAAAATAAATATCTACCTGGAACTTCAGAATGTGACCTTATTTGGAATAAGACTTTTGGCAAATATATTTAATATAAAGCTTTCAAAAATGAGGTCATCTTGAACTAGGAATGGTCATTAAATCCAATGGCAAGTGTCTTTATATGAAAAAGACATAAAAAACTTTAAGAAGAAGGCCAAATGAAGACAGAAACAGAAATCACAGTGACACATCTAAACTGCAAAGAACACCAAAGATTGCCAGCCACCACCAGAATTAGGGAAAGGTGCATTACAGATTATACATCAGAGCCACCTGGAGAAACTGACATTACTGCCATATTGATTTCAGAGAAATTAAGAGAAATGAAATTCTGTTGTTTGAAGACACTCAGTTTGTGGCAATTTGTTGTGAGAGGCCTAGAAAGCTAACACAATCGCATAGCATTACAGTATTTTAATTTTATAGTAGTCATTTTAGTCCAAAGTTGTACCCTATCTCTTGTCTGAGCACCTGATTCATATGTCTGACTGTTTATGTGTTATTTCTACTTGGTTACTATATTAGCATCAAGATTCTTCAGAGAGACAAAGCCAACAATATTCATGCATGTATGTGTGCATGTGCATATGCATAGGTATTTGTAGTTTGTTTAAAAACAATCGGCTCATGTGATTATAGAAGGTGTGATGGTGAAACTAAATTGTCAGCTTGACTAGTTTGGGAGCTACTTAGGGAATTAATAAGGTACACTTTAGGGTGTGTCTTATGGGTAAAACAGGTGAAAGCTTGGCTTTTCTCTGTCATGCCCATCCTCCATGATATTTCTGCCATGGAGGCAGCCAACCATGGATTGAATCCCTGAAACCATTAGCCAAATTAAACCTCTCCTCCTTTAAATTGTGGGTAATGGAATTTATGCATAGTGACAGAAAAGCTGACTAACACACGTATCAAGCGTGATGGATAAGGCAAGCCAACTGGCTGGAGATTCAGTTAAGAGGTGATCTTGAGTGTAAAAGCTGGAAATTCAGGCCGAATTTCTGTGTTGCATTTAGGCAGCTGAATTTCTCCTTCTTAAGAGTAAGGTCTTTGCTCTTAAAACCTTTGGTTGATTAGATGAAGTCCACCCACATTATGGAGGGTAATGTGCTTTACTTAAAAATCAACTAATTAGAAACTCTAATTACATCTAAAAGAATAATCTTATGGCAGTATCTAGACTAGTATTTGGCTAAACAACTGGTTTACTAGCTGACACATTAAATGAATTATTACAGTTTTCTGATAGACATCTGAGCTATAACAGAGTTTCCAGTTAGTTTTTCAAAACAAATTTCCCTCAATGTTCCCTATTATCTGTTCAGGCTGAAAAATTTTCAAGTCATCTTGCATTTCGTTGTTTACCCAACATAATAAATATTCAAATTATCAGCATTACTGCTTCATGCAAGGTATCATAGATCTAACCTGTGCTCACCACTACCTTGGCATCTATGTCAGTCAGTTTTCTGTTTCTGTAACAAAATGCCTGAGATAATTAATTTATAAAAGAGTTATTTTGAGTCTTGGTTACAGAAATTTGAGTTCATGATTTATTGGACCAAGTGCTTTGGGTCTGTAACAAGGTAGAATGTCCTATCAGGGAATGCATGGCAAAGTAAAACTACTCACCTCACAGAATCTGTGAGGTCAAAGTGAAATAGAAAGAGAATGGAGTCCCACTATATTCCCTTCGTGGGCATTCCCCAGGGACCTATGATCTCCCCGTAAACCTCAGCTCTTAATGATTTCACCACCCATTAATAATACCAAGTTGAAGATCAAGCCATTAAAGTGGGCATTTGGGAGGACTTTCCAGATTCAAACTGTAGCAACTACTACACTAGTCAAATATGTACTCAATTAGACTTTTACAGTAACCTCCTAATTACTAATATTTTCCTTAAAATTCATTGTCATAGAGGTCATAAATATATACATATGTATGTATATACATAAAACATAAAATACATTATGCATATATATGATATTACATATATATGTATAATACATCTAATATATAAATGCACAGTGTACATTTTACATGTATGCATTTTGTTGTGTGTGTATGACTATTAGCTATAATATCTATCTTCTACTACCCTGGCAAACCTGTCAGATCAGACTATTGCTTACTGCTCAAACTTAGTTTATGCAATTCCCCTTTTCAATCATTTCCCTGTACTTCCAGTCTTCCATTCTTTAATTCTATTCCTTGAGGAGAATCTTGCTCTAAAGTTATACTTACTCTTTGCTTTTCCCTAAAAAATCTTGCTTCAATTATTGTAACATCCCTATAAAATTTGTGTTAACTCTTTGACAGAAGGCTTAAGAGACCAAACTTCCTACAAAAGTATAGCAAAGTAATTGAAGCAATCAGACAGAAATTGGCTGGATTTTAGAACCAAGATACAGAAGAGAAGGAAATTGCATGACGGGGATCTCTGTCAGCTTAGGCTGCTCTAGGAAATCACCATTGATTGGGTGGCTTATGGTGGTCCTCAAAGTCCTGGAAACTAGGAAATCTAAAATCAAAACACTGGTCAGTTTGATTCCTAATAAAGGCTCTCTTCCTAGCTGTCACCCTGCAATCATGCAGTGTGTTACCTCATAAGACAGAGACAGCTAGAGAGAAGGAAAGGGTAGGAAGGGAAAGAGGGTCTTATGAGGCCAAAACTCCTATTGACTTAGGGCTCTATCCTTATTACCTCATTTAACATTATTTACCTATTTAAAATTAATCTTTGAATACAATCATATTACAGGTTAACCCTTTAATCTGTGGGTTAGCAGAAGGGTATACTTCAGTTCCTAGCACGGTAACTCCTACTTCCTTTCTCCTTTAAACATTTGAGAATTTATAGCATGGGATTAAAAGACTGAGCAGAGAAAGGTGGCTTAAGCCATTCAGCAGCTTCATGGAGCTTGGGAAGCAAAAACTATGATAAGGTCTGTATAATAGGGACTCAGAAACAAAGAGTACAGGACTTAACATGTTCGTATGGATTCCAGTGTTTATCAGACAATATCTACCTATCTCCCCATCATGTTGGAGGAAATGTTTTCTGGTCAGGTGTTGACTATTATACATTTATAACATTCTTGTTAAAATCCATATACAATGTTTACATTATTATGAAGTGTTAATAATCATACTCCCTGAGGCAAGGAATTTATTTTGATAATTTTCTTTTTTTAAATTAGTTTATGTTTTCTTTGAGAGACAAGTGCATTCTTTTTCATTTTTCTAATTTTTTAAATAAATGTAGTATTTATTTATTTCTATCGGGTGCTCCAATAAAGCTATCTAATGTCTATTAATAAGTCTTAAGATAGCAAAATTGATCAAAGATCTGAATATTAAAACAGAGACACTAAACTTACTAGAAGACAAAGTAGGTAAAAATCTTGATGACATAGGAGTAGGAGTCATGAACAAAAATCAAACTGCACAGGAAATCCTTCCCAGAATCAACAACTAGGATCTTGTCTTACTAAAAATTTTTTGCATGTCAAAGGAAATCTCCAGCAGAGTGAAAAGAAAACCCACAAACTGGGAAAATATCTTTACCAATTGTCCATCAGACAAAGGACTTCTATCTAAAACATATAAAGAATTTAAAAAATCAGGCCCCTAAAATTCAAGGACCCAATCCAAAAATGGGCATCTGAAATGAATACACACTTCTCAGAGAAAGAAATACAAATGGCAAATAAATATATGAAAAAATGTTCAACATCAATGGTAATTTGGGAAATGCAAATTAAAACAACACTGAGATCCCATCTCACTCCAAAAAGAATGGCCAAGATTAAAAAATCAACCAGCAACAAATGCTGGAGGGTCTGTGCAGAAAAAGTCACTCTTCTTCACTGTTGGTGGGAGTGTAGACTGGTGCAACCACTGTGGAAATCAGTGTGGAGATTCCTCAAGAAGCTAGGATTAGAGATCCCATTCAACCCAGCTATCCCACTTCTGGGCATTTTTCCAAAAGAATTGAAAATATCATATCAGTGATATTTGTGCAACCCATGTTGCACAACCCATGTTTATAGCAACCCAATTTGTAATAGCCAGATCTTGGAAACAATCCAAGTGCCCATCAATCAAAGACTGGATAAAAAAGATGTGGTATTTTTATACAATGGAGTACTACTCAGCTATCAAGAAAGGTTGCATTGAGACTTTTATAAGTAAATGGACACAACTTGAAACCATACTGATAAGTCAGATAAATCAAACCCACATGTGTAAATACCATATTGTCTCCCTAGTGTAAGAAACTGAAAAAGTAAATATGATCCAAAATCTACAATAAATACTATGTAAGGGTAAAAAATTGCTCAAAGAGCAAAAGTAATTGGGAAAGGGAAAAGGAAGAAAGAAGGGAAAAGGAAAAAGACATAAATCTGTATATACATATATGGAAGATAACTAAAATATCTATACTGCTGAATGTATTAGTTATTGAGAAAGATCAGTTAATACTCATATGATTAGATCAATTTTACACGTCTGTGTCTGTTAATGTAAACAACCGTGTTGAAGGTAACGATGTGCAATATCACAACCATTGGCAAGTTCCTATCATCTCATTTTGTAAACCTATAATGCTACTGTTACAGATTTGCTGTTGTCTTTTGTTTGTCTCTTTTGCCTTTTGTCTTTCTTAAATGTGTCTTTTTTCTCTTAAATAAAAAAAAGATAGTAAAATGGGTAATGTATGGTTTTCTTTCTTTCATTTTTTTCTTGGAAAATTTCTCTCCCACAGGTTTGTGTTCTCAGGTTTCTTCCTGGAATTGGTGCAAAACTATTTTGGGGATCTTTCCTTTTCCTTATTCTAGAAGGATTCTGCTGCCCTCATCTGTATTTCTGTTCTTTTGATTTTTTAGACGGGGTCTCTCTATGCTGCTCAGGCTGGCCTTGAACTCAGGCTTTGTGTGCGATCTTCACATTCCTCCCCACTTGGCTGGAGCACTCCTTCAGTGTCTCACTAAGAAAATCTTACTACATCTAAAAAATGTCTTCAGTTTACTCTCAGGTATGATCTCTTATAAAATAGTAATTTGGAGATTACTTTCCTTCAGAATTTTCAAAGTATTTTGTCTATGAGTTTCTTGTGTTTCTGTTGAGAAGTCTGATGCTGCATAAATTTTTTATCCTTACTGTATATTATCCTTTTTTCTATTGTGCTCTACACATTTCATTGTCCCAGGGTTCTAAAATTCCATAGTGCTAGGTTAGTACGCTTTTATTTTTCTTGAGTGTGTGTGTGTGTGTGTGTGTGTATGCATGTGTGTTGGAGAACTGGTAGACCCTTTAAATTTAGAAACTCTTGTGTATCAGTTTTGAGGGGGAAAAACATTAATGTGACAATTTCCCATCCTCCATATATTTTATTGTGCTTATTTTGGATCTCTATGTAAAGCATTGCTAGTTTTAATTATTTTCTTGTGTTTTTCCATGTATTTTTCTGTATCTTAACCTTCCTAATGCATTTCTTATTTTGACCACTAGATTTTCAGTTTCTCATAACTCTTGCTTATTACTCAGGAGTTTTATTTTATGAGTAAGACTTTTTTTATGTCACTTGGAGAACATTGAATTTCTTCTCATTGTCTTGGTAGCATTTCCTTATTCTCATTGTATTTGGTTTTTGGTTTTGATTGACTGACTCAGCAACCATTCATAATCATTAAGCAAAATGATAAAGGTGACTGGAAGCTCTGTCTTCATGCAAGAGTCAACTTTACCTCCTGGTAACTAAATAGCAACTTAACTTTCTTGTGTCATTGTCTGTAAGTTTTCACTTGATGGCATTTCAGATTCTCCAGAAAGAAAAAATCTAGCAAGTTATGTTAGGAATGCAGAGGTGAAAGCAGTGAACCCTGAGTATAGAAGTTTTAGAAACTGCGTTAGAGACCATGAGTAGAGACAAGGTACTCTACCATTAACTGAGAATTTACTTACTTGTTATATCAACCACCAGCTTTACTTACTCTTCCTATCTCTACACCCTAAGTTTGAAATTCTTCTAGCTGTATTCATTCAAGGTCCAAATTTCCAATTTTATCTTGGGGAGGTTATAGCCTTAAGAGCCACATAGGAGATTCATAAAGCAACTCTGCTCGTGTTGGGGGAGGTGGGTCATAGAGGCATTGTCTCAGGACCTATGTCTGGTCCCTGTCCCTGTCCCCTTCCTCTCTGGCATTGTTCCCCTGCCGTGCTTCCCAGCTGCCATAAACTAAATGTCTTTTCTCCATCACATCCTTCCACTATGACATTCCTGCCTTGGAGCCTACCGACCACATATTGAATTCCCTGAAGCCGTGAGCCAAATAAACCTCTCCTCCTTTACATTGTGTGTGTGTTAGGTATTTGGTTACAGTAACAGGAAAGCTGACTAATACTGTGGTGAAGAGAAGTACTGACACTGTTTTGCAGGGAAGTGGTCAGGACTGAGGGCAGAGATTTCTGTCTGTGAGCTCTCAACTGATCCTCATTTTTCTGCTGAATCTCACCTCCACTTCCCATAGGACTCAGTGTCCTATGGGCCTGTTCTCTTGGACAAGTTGGTCTGTGTCTTTTTGTTCCTAATATATACATGTATATATTTTATATATATACGTATATATATTATATATACGTATATATATATATATATTTGTATCTCTTAGGATATTAATCACAGATTTCCAAGAGATTTTCTTCTGATCCTTGCATGGTCTTGGTTATTACCTCTTTCCATCTTTCTGAAATCCCTTTTCCCTACCACCTGTTCTCTAATTCTCTCTGTTCTTTTGAAAATACTATTACTGTCATGTTAGATTTGTTCCACAAAGGAGAAAAAATAACAGTCAATAGTCAACCCATCTTTTTCCCCTCATTCACTCTGTGTATCTCTGAAACATTGGGAGGCTGCATAGCTCAATAAGAAGATCTAGAATTTGGACTTAAATTGATCTGTTTTAAATTCCAACTTTACCATTTTGTGATTTTCTGCCTGCCACTCAGCTGTCCTGCTAAGTCCACCAGAGTTGTCTAGAAAATCATTCACTGAAAACTTCCACTGAATTGGGTAATTAGAAGGTCATTGGTAACCTTCACCAGAGTAATTTCCGTAGAGTCATAAGGGCAGAAGCTAGGCTATGCTGGGACTTATTCATTAATGAAGCTTCTGTCATTGTATTCTGCACAAGTCCCCTCCAGTACAGTTTCTAGAGAAGCTGTGAGTTACCTGCACCTTTTGGTTTCAGCTTTGCCAGATGCTTCAGCACTTCAAATGTGCTGCCACGTGTACACATGGTTTTCCTTCAAGGCTCATATAAGCCAGCTGTTGCAACAAGCTTCAAAATGCTCTGTGCAAACTGGCAGGAGTCTGAATGCCCTCAGAGTTCCAAAGGGGCCAGGTACATAGAGTGTAGCAGGAAAATTGCTTTGGGGAGGCGACAGGGGAGAGAAGGTCTGAGCAAAGAGCCACTCAGTACAGAAGAGAGAAAAGGACTTTTGCCAATAATATTGGCACTAACATTGGCAAGAGAAAAAACTGGAAAACTTGGTGAAAAAATATGGCAGCAAGAGAAAAAGAGGGAAGAGCTAATCTCAGTCTTCATTGACATGCTAGGCTGCCAAACCTAATGTGATTAGTCCAGATCATCTAACATAATTCTAGCCCAAAACAGAGACACTGATGGCTGACGCAGGACTGATAGTAGGCATAAGTGAATAAAGTGAATCGTTTTACATTACTTGTATCTCTTCCTAGACAGAAATGTGTTCTGACCTTCAGAGGAAGAAATTCTACAAGGCATAATTTCCAAAGGCTTAGATTGCTTAGTTTTATAAACAGTCCCAGAGCTCCTTTCCAGGGCCCTAAGTTCTAGGCAGTGTTTTGTTACCTCAATTGCAATGTTGTTTGTTTGTTTGGTGGTTTTACTACACAACTCATTTTCATAAACTGTTGCCCAGCTGCACACATTGTTGGAAAACTAGTTGAAGCAAAATATGTCATTATTTATTCTGTTCAGAAACAAATTTAAAATTCTCTGTACTGGGGAACAGTAAAATGAGAAGCTTAAAAAATACATTTTAGTACAGAAATTCATCACCAAGTTGGAGATCATTGTACCTGAGGAATAATTCTTATAAAAATTTTTAAATAGATAAAGGACTCATATATAAAATGATCTAATTGAAGTTTATTCTACTGACCTTTAAAAATAATTCATAATATTGCTTATAAAATTCTTCTAGAAAGTGCTCATTTTAATCATCAGTCAGCATTTTATTATATTATAATCCTTAATTGATTGACGTTTAATCACAGTCTTTGTATTTTACTATCCCTTGTCTCATAAGAGGCAATTTTCTCTTTACTGTAGTTTAACAGCTGATGAAAAAGATTTAAGGAAACCTATAAACTTAAGATTGGTTAATGGTCCCTTATAAAAGAATATTATACTTCTAGGATCCATTGCACAGATGTGATACTCAATTGTAGAAATGTGCATGGGGTTTATTAAATTACAGCACAAATCTTCAGTCTTCTGAGTTATTGTCCATGTTGGTATTGTTAGGCAAATGGGGAGACACATTATTGCTTCCAGTTGTTCACATTACTGTGGTGTAATGCAGTTGGAGACAGCTGGCACATCGCTGTAGGCAAACGCGAAGCAGCAGCAGCTGCCGAGAACTGGGCCCCAAGTGCAGGTCCAGCTCCGCTGAGTCAGTGCTGGGTGGCTCATCAGAGGTGTCCAGAGCATGAGAAATAAATATACGAACCAAGCTCGCTCTTAGGGAGGGAGGTTGAGAAGCAGAGGTGGTGGCAGTCGTGATTACCTTACACACATAACACTGCTTTTCAAAACTGTTTCTTCTTGGCCACCCTGAGTACCTTTGCAGAAGTGATTGCTTAAAAGACGCCTATGGACTTCCTTAGGGAAAGGCCTTTTGTTCTGTTTGATGCTATACTTTTATCTGAGTTTAAAAGGTGCTGTTGTGTTGTGTTTTGCTTTGCTTTGAATTTGGTACTAGTGGTACTGCTGGTTTTGCACATACGAGAAGATAATGTGTCAAGTAGAAATGCCTCAAATTTGGGGAGCTGAAAGAAGACCTAAATCAAAATCCTAGCTAACCCTAATTATCTCTGTGATATCGCTGTGATATGGGTAGCGTGGATAACTTTCCAGAGTCTCATTTTTCTCATCTGCTGGTTAGGATGACACTATTTTGCAAGAATTAGAAGTAATAGATGTAAGTACCGAGCACAGTGGTATTTAAAATTATAAATGGTATTTAATAAGTGCATAGTAACTGAGCCTTCATTTGCTATTGTTGGGACTGTAATTTTAGATGATAAAACCAAAGTTTATAAAGGTTTTAATAAGGACTGAGTGAAGCACTTTTCCTACCCACATCTTTAAAAATCGTATTTCAAAAGTTCTAGCTAGAAGCAGAAGAGCACAATTGGAAAACATCAAATTCTTCAGTCACGCATAAATATAATCTGTGTGACCTCTAGCAAGTTTAAGTTTTCTCCAATCCTTAGTTTCCTCATCTTTAGAATGGAAATAAAAACATTTAAGTAAGATTTTATAAAAATTAAAGAAATTCTTGTATATATTTAACAGTCAAAAAATCATTCAATAAATGTTAGATACTATTCCTATGGTGATAAGTCTCAGCTTGTGAATCTGATTCCTAAAAATAACAAATTTAAACTTTATTTTTCATGTATTTTATTTATAAATTTTTCAATGTATTGTCCAAGACTTAGCTTTGTTTAAAACTTCCTTTCTATGTGACCTCTGCTTAGGCTATTCATCTATATGGCCTAAAAATTTTGGCAAATTTTGGAGACAAATGAAGCAAATATTATTGCTAACATTTCTCATCATCTAATGTTTATTTCCTGAATGAGTACTCTATTCCAAAAAACAGTGTTGGTTTCTAAGGATGTAAAAATGAATATGATAAACCTACTTCCCCCAAGGAACAATTGGTCTGATAGAGAGAGATAATCATGTAAATAAATTGATACTGCAACATGCCATTGCTATGAAAGATGCTAATATAGGATGTGATGGTGTACAAATCTAAATTCAATTCTGCAAGGGCTGGGCTAGAAGACCAAGGAATTCATATATTTGGTTAACAGTTGTTAAATATCTACTATATGTCAGACAGTAGAAATAAAAATTGGTGCAAAGATGACTAAAACAGTGTGTTTTTTTATTTTGTATTATCCTCTGCAAAGAACTTTGTTGCACAGTTTCATTGCTATATTCCTAGTATGGTCCCCAGTGACCTCTCCCTTGCTCAGGTAAACAGGAAGGATGCAGATGATGAAGGTGAACTTTGCTTTCTTCTTTTCACATTGTCTTTTCTCAAATGCTCTTGTCTAACGGCCATCCCTCCAAAGTTTCCTTGGAAGCCACTTTTGACTTTGCTTTGCCTCTAAGTGATTGAGAACTATGTCAGAGCAGTTGGTAATGGAAATTATCAGCTCCTTTGCGATTGAGTGTTTTGGGGCTCTCAATCTGCAGCAGGCGCAGAGAAAATGAGAACAAGAGAGATAAGGAGGAGTCCTTTAATGCAGAGGGCATGGGAGCGGGCTTTAGGGGCTGAGGTGTAGCAGCTCTCAACAAGAACAAAGAAGCATAGTTACTTTTATCAGTTTTGGCTGGGGGAGGAGTTTGGAAGGTGGGCAAAATGACTTATTAACAGCCGATTTGAACGAGTATCTGCCTGTGTAAAACAAGAGACAGAAAGATTTACTGGGGGCTGTGGGTGGAGGCTTGGAGGGCTGTGGAGTCTTGGGATTGGAGAGGGCTCAGCACATGCGCAAAAAGAGAGCAGGAGGTTTTATCTCTGGAATGAGAAGGAGAACATGGAGGTTACTCTTGGAGAGCTAAGTTGTTTCTCTGGGTCCAGTACCAACTTGGGCAGATGTCATGTTACAGATAGCTAAGCCCCAGGCTAGCAGAATCTATCACTTTGTTTATTTATTCCCTATTTCCTCCCCTTACTTCCATATTCTTTGACCTTAGTATATTGCCTGGCACATAACTGCTTAGCGAATATGGGTCAAACATATGGGGAAAAAAAGAAGAGATACTATTGAGGATTTACTTACATATGAAGATAATTATAGCCCAATAATTGCAATAAATTGCACATTCTCAGGGAAAGGTTTCCAGAGCTGGCAACCTGAAATAAATTGCTAAATGGAGGCTTCCATGTGGAGCAATGTATGCATTCCAAGACCAGGAAATCATGAAGGATGCAGGAACCCAGATGGTTTCAGAGGCAAGCCTAAGTAGGTGAGACTGCAGCCCAGTGGCTACATCATTGTTTATCTTAAATTTTAATTTTATGTTGTATTCTTACATTATTCCTGGATCTATGTCTAATGATCTCCATTGATGTTATAAATGTAGATGCCATTCGGTTAGCTAATGGGCATTTCTCAAGAACCACTTTGAGTGAAGTTAGGGTTATTCTCTATGTAAGTCAGCTTTCCTGTCTCTGTGACAAAACACATGAACTTCACGATTTAAAGGAGGAAAAGTTTATTTTTGGCTCATGCTTTCAGAGGTTTCAGTTCATGGTTATCTGGTTCCAACGCAGAAGGGCACAGTGGAGGAAAGTTGCCCAGCTCTTGGTATTTGGGGAGCAGAAAGCATGGGAACAACCCAAGAGAACTGGGTTGGGGACCAAATATAGTTCCCAAGGTCATGATCCTATGAACCGCTTTCTTCAACTAGGCCCTGTCCCCCAATAGCCCATTCAGCTATTAAGGTTAATCTACGCATAAGGTCAGTGCCCTAACAAACCAATAACTTCTCCAGGAGTCTCTTAATCCAGTCCACCTGACAATCCGGAATCAGCGGCACCATCTCCAACATCAGCCTATTTTCAGCTACACGCAGATCTCAGGTGACAGCACTCATATTTTTTCCTTCTTCTCTCCCAGCCAGCCCCTGCTCTGTGTGCACAAGATGTTGGTAAAGACCTTTGGGCATTCTGTCTCCACCTTTACATTGCCCAGCAAACACTTCAATCTGAACTGCCATCTGTCTTTGTGTTTCAGGGTTGAGGAACTGAAAATAAAAGACAGAGAAACAACTTGGCCAATGCAGACATTTTGTTTGAAAGATCAATCAGTTCCCTATGAGAAATTTTCTGGGATGGGAACCAAGGTACCGGGGATCTAAAAGCAGCATCTCCACGACTGGCTCTGACAGCGATGCTCCATTAGCTGTCGGTAGCAATCACACTTACATCCTCTTTCCAGGCCTCCAGCTATGAAGGGACACCATTATGCTCTTCCTGTCTGGTTGCAGAGCATGCAAGGACGAACACACAAACAGACCAGGCTGAGTGGAGCTGTGAGTGTGTCCCTGGCATAGCGGCCTCTCCAGCAGGTGTATGTCAGCTCATCGATGCCGTCCTTGGCCTGGATTGTCCAGACCCATTACAGGACACCCCTGTGGAGCGATCTGTCTACATCCGGGTCTGAACTGCAACCCCCACTTTAGGATGACAGCCACTATTGGCACTGGAGGAGGTAACTCAGTACCAGCAGGAGAATCAATCTGCACCTTTGCTTCTGATTAGGCCAGTGACGATTCTTAAGGAATGTCATTTTGTCTTAGCCTTTTTCAGGAATGTGCTGGTTTGAAAAACACTCGTATACATGAACATAAGTTAGGTTCTGATGTCTTTTGCTTCTTTCCTTTAAATATTTCAGTGACCTAGCAAAGTATTCATTCATAATGAGCCCCCTGAAGGAAGCACGGAAAAATTCAGAACATGTTGGGTTAACCATTTTTTCCTGAGGCTTTGATTTATGGAATGTACCCCCACTTTTCATTTTCAAATGAGTGATTGTGACTTTGCAGTGGGCCTTAAGCATTAATTCCTTATTAAAAGGACTTCTAGGTACCCCTGGGTTTGAGGAGGACCTCAGGCCAGGGTAATTAAAATGTAGCCTTGAACAACATGGCCATATATGCGACCCTATGATGAGAGATTATCAATTTATTTTAATTACAGAAAAAAGGCACGCAGGTCCAAAATGATAAATTGCTTCAGATGCCATGTTTTATACCATGGGTGACTATCAAAGAGGTAAATTTACAACTGGAAAACTCCTATTCATTCTTCAATGCCTTTTATGTTTTTACCTAATTAATGAAGTCTTTTGAAGTTGATCACTTTTTCATTTCCACACCTATTAAATTTTGTTTCTTTCTTTGTAATGCTTATCAAACATGTGAAAATCTCCCCCCCCCCCATTATCCAGTATTCTCTTTGTTTGGAAAGAGAGTGCATTCTTGGTTCTTCTTGAACTTCTCTCACCTTTGGTTTCTACATGAAAATGGAGAACAATTTATTTACTGTATGAAAAATATAGTCTGAGGTTGCTGTGGATGTTGAAAGGAGTGGTGGGAATTATGGGGAAAACATAATCCAACAGGAGACAGCAGCAGCTGTGAGCATCAGTAAAATGTGGGGAAATGTTGCTGAATCTATCCATTGAAAAGAGAAGAAAAGAAAAGAAAAGAAAAAATTATAATAAAAAAGAAAAAATTAAGATAAAAATGAAGTTTTTTGAAATGTCTAAACTGCAATCGTTAAAATGGCTTAAAATTACTTTTCTAATACTGGACTAACCAAATATAGCCCTTCTACAAGCACAGTTTGATATGTTTTTGGCACTGATTTTTGCTCTTCCATCTCTGGACTCACTCAGTCTCCTTCTGCACCAAAGTCATGCTTCACATCGAGGACCAGAGAGAAGGAAGGATGTCTAGGAAAAGAAGGTTTTCTGTTGACTCTGCTCCCTGGACCATCGTCTCGGGATGGGTCCCCCTGCATGCCCACCTCCGGGAAGAACTTCTTCACATTGTCTGAATGCCTGTTCATGAGACAAGGTCCAAATGACCCTGACGCTTGCTCAGCCTTTTCTCCTCTGTATCTTCTTAGCACTTTGTTCAGATCTACATTTCAGCATTTAAACTGCTGAATTTATTCATTTGCATCAATAAATGCCTTTGTACATCAGAATCACCTGGAGGGCTTGTTAAAAGCAGACTGCTGGGCTCCACCCCTAGAATTTCCATTTCTGTCACTCTGGAGTAAAGCCCAAGAATTTACATTTCTAATAGCTTGCAAGATGGTGATGGCCTGGGGACCATAATCAAAAACCCCTGCCTTATATTCAAGGCTATATAGTTTATCAATGGATCCCCAGAGCTGGTATAGTTAGTAACCTTTTATTAATGATATTAACGACAGTCACTTTGCTTCCTTATCAAACCAGTCTAATGCACATATGCTTAATGGCAAGGGAAAGTATTGACTGATCCTCACATGCCTTTGCAGGAAATTTTTATGTGCTTTTAAAACCAGGGAGCTTGGGGACATTCTTCATGGTCACAGACATCTTATAAATGGGGAAACTGAAGCTGTCATCATCCCCTTTATTTTCCAGTTATATCCTAATATGAGCTAAAAATCCTGCTCTTTTCCCTTTAGAAAGTAGGAAGAGCATGATATATTTGGGCCCTTTCTATTGGAATACATGGACTGGGTTAAAATGCTAGACAACGCATAAAGCAAAATGGTTTTAGTGAAAAATATTTTTGCATTAGCTATATATTTACATTTTTTGCTCCTGTCACTAGTTTCACATGCCTAGAAACCATGCCATATTTTAACCAAAAATGAAAAGTACACCAAATTATTTCTTAAGCTACTTGCATTTATCTTTTAATAGTGCAGTATTTTTCTTGCAAAACTGAATGCAACACAAATGATATTTGCACACCTTATTCATGAGTTGAATTGGCTTCCAACTCTAGAATCAGTTGTATAGAATATTCTTTATATAGATTTCTTACAAATTTTTAAATTCTATAGCAACACAGAATGTATCATTTTTTAATTTTTCACCTTTCTTGGTAGAATGACTCTCTGTTTAGCTCATCAGGTGACACTGACACTTCATTCAGACTTCCTCCATGACCTTAAAACATATTAGCTTTCATACTGATAATCCAGCAGCTCCACCAAGGACTCACCCAATGTCTGCTGCACACTGAGCACTGTTGTATGTGTTACAGATGCAGCAGTCAAATGAGATAAGGTTTTGCCTTTGAGAGTATCTGATTTACTGTGGGCTTGTGCAAGTGAACAAGTAATGTAGTTTCTGAGAGTGAAAAGCACAAAAAAAAAAAAAACAGGATGAAGGATAAAGGCAGAGGTAGTAATAAAGAGGGAGGGGCCTTTATGCACAGAAGGTGACCTTGAGCTTGACCTCTATGAGATGCAAGCGTGTAGAGAGCTGGGCAAAGTGGATAAAGTGTAACAACCCTGAGGTAGGAATGAGCATGGCATTTTTAAGAAATGGCAAGGTCAACATGAATTAGGAGGACGGACAGAGGAGAGGGTTAGCGTGGCAAATGTGGAAGGGCTGGGCAGGGTCAGGTCATGGGTCCGGGCTCTAGGAAATAAGCCACAGTCCTAGTGGAAACAGCAAGTCTTTGAACAGTTATACCAGGAAAGTAATATAACCTAATCTGATTTCTAAAGTTCCCTTTGGCTGTTGTATGGAGAGTTGGCTCTAAATATATTAGTGATGGTCAAGAGTATGAGGAGGGAGATTAGTCAGGAGGCTGCCTCAGTGATCTTGGGAAAGAAGTTATGGGAGTTAGAGGCCTGGGTGGAAGACCTGACTAATGGCCCCATTGGTGATTTATTCTGAAGACATTTGAGCTATCTGTGTAAGTGTGACATTGGTGGGTACCAAATGAAAGGCACTTGAAACAAAAGACTATTGTTTCAGGATGGGAACAAAACAAGAGCTTCCAGAATAGGCTGATCAATTAGTAACAATTTTTAGTGACATAATTGATAGGAGTGAAAGAACCGATGAAGATGAATTGCATATATACTAGCAGTAGATTGTAGCCAGAGAGTGGAATATTGAAACCTCATTTTAGAGGTACAGCAATTCTGAGAAACTGGTTAAAGTCTGTTACTTGTAAGTATCCATTCTCACTTAGTTGTACAAGAATTTGTAGAGAAGGAATGACCCACTAGATCTCCCTAGGGTTAGACTTTGTACCCCTTCACCTATCCTATTGCACTCATTTTATACTCCTGATCTGATTTATTACAACCATTTAACTCATCATCCATTTCAGCTTCTAAGTGGCTTCATTTTGCTGATTGATTAATTGTCTTCCAACAATCCTGTCTCCTTATTAACTGTGGTTTTTTTCTTCCCTGTGTGATCATATGACTCGGTGCAACCTTGCATGTACTATCTCTCTAACCTCAAAATTAACCTAACCTCATCTTTCGCTTGTCTCTGATAGGACCCATTTCTGGAAGACTATTCCTGGATGATCACAGGTATAGGATGTGGCCACAGTAGTGGACTATAAACATGGATTAAAAGTGAAAGCCACTAGAGAACAGGAAGGCAAAGAATTAGTGAGCTTGCAGATTAGAATGCATTGATTTTTAGGTCAGTGTTACATACCATAAGTTTGCCTTCTACACTGCTCCCCAACCATACCATCTTTCACTGGGAAGTTAAATGTATCTTTTACCAAGATGATCAGCATACATTTCTCTTCTTGAAACTCCAGTTCTTCACCTTCTGATTCTTAGTTTCATGTATTATGTTGTAGGGAGAAATAGAAAATCTAAAAAAGTGATCTCATCTTGCTACCAGAAAATCTACCAACTGTCATTTACCTTTGGGCACATATTCTATCCTTCCTCCTTTTGTAATGTTCTTCAACATTCGTGTATGCTTTTTATGTTTTTTATTTTATTAGTACATGCTTGCAGTGCTTAAAGTTTATATTCATCTTGGGAGATAGGTACATGTAGGCAACATAGTTCACTTCTTTTTTTAGTCCTTTTCCACCTACCCTCCTCCATCTCTAAACCCCCTTTTGCCATTTTCACTCTTCTTATTATTTTAGCTCACTTGTGACATACCATGCTCACATTCACCGTGAGTATTTGGTACCTGTATGTGGCATATCTTAGGTCTTCTTACCTTCTCTGCTCCTCCCCTCATCTCTCGCCCTCCACCTCCTGGACACCTTCCCGTTTGTAAGAGATCTCTCCCCTTGTTGCCTTCTGATTCTTGCCATTTTCCTTAACTTCCTTCATAGTCAAACCTGATAGCCCACATCCATCCCCACACTCCCATTCACTCTTCATCCCACTGTAGTCCTGTCTGGTCCTGTATTCCAGTGAATATGTATAAATCTCGAAAGAGTTCCTAAGAGCCAGGTCAAACAAATTATATTCAGATTTTCAGCTTTACTTGGGGTTTCTTGATTTTTTTTTTTGCTCACTCCTTAGGTCTCCAGTGCAGCCAAGATGGAATAATATCACTCTAGTCCTACTGACTATGACTGAAATCTTCATTTGAAACACAAAAATCACAGGTCTCAAGATTCTGAAAAATAAAGAACGTCAGGCAGAGTGAGCAGGGAGTCAAGGTATGTAAAAAAATGTAGGAGAAATTGTTTTCCATTTCCTCTCCTTTTCTCCCCTCAAGACTTGAGCCAAGACAGTAGACATGAAGCAGCAGCACTGTGGTCCTCCAATGCTTTGATATAAATTCTGTCATTCTGTCTAGAAGACTGGCACACAACTTCTATAAGGCAGGATTATGGGGGTAAATTATCATTTTTTTCTCTCAGGACTTGAAAAGGATGGGTTCCCAGTGCAGCCCAGTTAGTAGACAGTGCTTTCAGTTTAAACTCCAATAGATGCTTCTTGGATGAGGAATTCGGTAAAGGGGCTGCTATAAACAGGAGAGTACTAAAAAGAAATCCTGTTTTCTATCTTGATTTTCCCCCTATTTTATTTGAAGTGTCCATTTATAAGAGTTACAGTATGCAATGTTAGCATGGACACCTAAACTCCAATAATCTCCATGTTTTTGGCCAGAGGAACATAGAAAGAGATTCCTTCCAACAGGATGGGGGAAATCTTCAAGATGAGTGTTTTGGAGAAGGCAGTACGCTGGTACTGTGAGGAAACAAGTTTAACTTCTGGGCTTAATTTTTAGCTGTACTTACTCAGGATAGAAACACAAAAACACAGCCAAAAAGAAATAAATACATACATTCATACATAAACCCATAAATATACACATAAAATAAAACAACTCTGAGAACTAGAATTTAGTGTAAAACATCATCCAGATCTGATTAAGCCATGAATAAGATATGTTCACAGCAAACCCAAAATAGGGTGTCAAAGACTTTGCTAACTGAACTGTCACAACCACTCTCAGAAGACAAGATATACATTGCAATCCGAATCTGAACTGGTTGAATGCCAAATAACAGTAACAACACAAAAAGTATTTTTCGCAAGGATTCTAATAAGACCCAGAATCTAAACAACATAATATTTTAATTGTATACGAGGTACATGTATATGCAAAATGTATCAGATGCAATCAAATATACTCAATTTATAAGGAATTAGAAAAACATGACCAATTCCAAAATAAAAAACTGTCAACTAGTGCTAATCTTTAGGTGATGTTATAATCACAAAATAATTAAAGCAGCTATTATAAGGTAAAGGTAAACACTCTTTAAAAATGGAACTATAGACACTTTTAGCAGAGAAATAGAAATTATAAATTGAAATCTAAAACTAAAAATTATAATAGCTAAAATAAATCTTATTACTCTTTTATCTTTTTTTTTTCTTTTTCTTTTTTTAGTATGGGAGATTGAGCTGGGGCTGCTCCACCACTGAGCTGCACTCCAGCACTTCTTTACATTTTATTTTAAAGCAAAGTCTCCTTAAGTTGACCAGGCTGGCCTCAATCCTGTGATTCTCAAGCCTGTCTCAGTCTCTTGAGTAGCTGGGATTACAGGCTTCTACCACCATGCCTGGCGTACTTATTTGTAAGAATTTGCCTTGTACAGTGCAACTCCTTTCACATTCTTAATCTAAGTCTGGTAAGTCTAAATCTGGTAAATCTTTCTGTATCTTGCTTGTGGTTTTCTTCTCTACCTATCCTGCCCTTCTGAATTTGGCTTTCTTCTCTTTTTATAACTTATTTTTATATGTAAACTTATGCATAATTTATTGCCTCTTACTACTTCTTTCTCTTCATCAACCATTCATTCTTTATACTGTTACTTTCAAGCTTTTGCTTTTAGCAATCTAGAAATCATTCCTGTTTAAGGTAGTCAGTGCTTCTTTTTCTTGTGAAATGTAATAGACAACTTCAGTACATAATTATGGATCCTTTTTTTCTGTTTCTGTTGGCCATACTGCTAGGGAAAGCAGAGGCTTAATATATTTGTTATGTAAACAAATGAATGACTACTCCCTTGGCTTTCATATAAGCAGAATTTCTCCTTAAAGACACAACTCTTGGGAATTTTTCTAGTGTCTTTCATGGGTTTCTCTTCTTTTCCCTATGCTCTAGGAGCTCACCAGTTTTATCCTCAGCCCAATGAGCTTCCTTCTCAATACTTGCTTCTCAAGATCACTTATTTTCCTAAAGACTACATATTATTGACAAGCAAATAGTTTATTTGTAAGTTTCTCCCAACCTCTATTTGGGTATTGCCACTTAGAAATCTTGCAAATACAGCATGGTACCTCCAAACAAGTTTCTCTTCCTGCATTCTAAAATGCACAGTTGGTAGAACTGTCCACCCCACCACCATCATGAAATCATCCTTCTCACTTAACCTGGCCTAACTGGTTACAAAAATTGGCTGATATTTCTTTTTTTTTTTTTTTTGCGGCACCGGGGATCGACCTCACAACCTCGCGCCTGCCTGACAGGCGTGTAAGCCGCTGAGCCAAACTCCCGGCCCTGGTTTTTCGAGGCAGGGTCGCACTGTGTAGCTCAGGCCGGCCTTGCGCTCGCATTGTAGCCCAAGCAGGCCTCGAACTCACAACGCTCCGCCTACCTCAGCCTCCCGAGTGCTGTGATATTTCTTAAATCCAATCTTTAGCTCTATCCACACTTTTATTGTTTAATTCATTCTTAATCCATTTCTGGCCTACAGATTTTCAATAAACCCCTGACGAATGTATCAGCCTTCATTACTTTACCTTACAATTCTTAACAGCTATTAGTAAGAGAGCTTAACTGCAAAAATAAGGTCTTCTCTCCTTTTCTTAAAACCTGTGAACAGTCACTACCATCGTGAAATAATTTCAAAGGCTGCCAGACTTCCTCTGGCAGGTTTTCCATGCTTCTTTGATGCCTTTCCTTGCCTCATATTTTAACTACTAGTAATAAAAAAACTACATAGTTGTCCAAATACTCCTCCTATTTTGACTTCATCAATATTTGCTTTGCTAAACCAGTTGTCTCTAATATCTCTTTCCCATTTCATCTCTGCAAATAATCATAATACTTGAGGTTTATTGAGTATGTCATTTATGTTGGGTTTTACCTTGTTCTTGGCAGGAACTGTTGCAAGATTAGAAAACTGATTAGGTACAGAGAGATTTAGGGATTTGCACAAGAAAATACTGGGACCAGGATCTTAATCTAGGAATTTAATGCCAGAGATTGTAAACTATCAAACTTAACTATTCCTGAAATTTTTCTATTCAACTTTCCACACTTAATTCAGACATCACCATCAAGAAAACTTCCTTGAGTAATGAAAATCATCACCTTTCTAAATTTAGCTAAAGCCTGTTCTGCTGGTGTCCCAAAGCATTCTGCATGTCTCTGATAATAGTGTGGTGGACTGATAACTGGCAGTTCAGTTGCAATACCAGTCGAACTGAATCAGTGTGGTGCTCAGTGTAGATGGCCCACCTAAGGATTGTTGCCAACATAAAAGGGAGAACTGGAGAAGAAGTAGTGTTGTTGGTTCCCTGTGGTACTGGTTTTCCTGTTGCTGTTGGCTCTCCTGCAGGAGCTTATAGAGCTTTTTTCCTGATATGAATTTGACTGATACCATCAGAGAAACTCAGGGCTGGGGAGTTTGACTCAGTGGCTTAAGCGCCTGCCCTGGCAGGCGCAAGGTTGTGAGTTCAATCCCCAGTGCCGGAAAAAAAAAAAAAAAAAAAAGACATCAGAGAAACTCAGGACCTTGTTGTCACTAAGAATGACTGTGGTTCACTTTGCGGGAACTCTGATCCTTGCTTTGAGCATCACTTCCTGACTCCAGAAGGGAAGATGTGTGTTATTCAGTCGCCTGGAGAAGCTTTTCATGCTGGTTTCCTGATATGAAATCAACTGTTCTCATCATCGAAGCTCAGGACCTTGTTGTCACTGAGGATGGCTATGGCAATTTTCAGGGGAGCCCTGAACTTTATTTTGAGTGCTGCTTCCTGACTCCAGTGCAGAACCATCAACCTACTGGCACAGATCCTTCATCCTCCTGGCACAGACTTTCTAGCTTCTACTGCTGACCTTTGGGTCTTCCCAGAAAAGATCCATGAAACAGACTTGCATGAGGTATTGTTGTGGGTTGTAGGCCTCCAGCTGGACTAAGGGGGCCATTGTCATGGGCTCTAGGTCTTCGAATGGACTCATGCAGGATATTGCCATAGGATTCAGGCCTTCAACTAGATTCTTTGGGACTTAGTGTGGGGACAGATTTCCTGCACTCTTTCTTTTATATTTGATTCTTTGGGTGACCATTATAAAATAATACTATAAATTATATGTCCTGTAATATAATTATTTACCTTGCAATTCCTGACTAAACAAATAGGAATCATGTGGCAAGATAATCATTTGTTGATTGGTGTCTTGCTCCTACTAAATGTAACCTCTCAATGATATGGGTTCTGTTTTAATTTTGTACCTAAAGCATATAGCAAAGTATTTCATATACTAGTTACTTTGTAAGTGAATGTTTAGCTAAATGTAAGTAGCTTTCAGTTTCAGGGCTCTGTGCTTAAATATCTACTGGAGCCAGTGCGAGCAGTGAGAAACAGCCAGACCAGCCCCTGTGTGCCCACCACCACCTAGATGCTTAATTCCCTCAGGAAACCAGCATGGATGGGAGAAATAGCCAGATATGCCCCATATGTCCCCAGGCCATCAGAAGAACTTGCTTCCTGTGGGCAGCCAGTACAGACTGGGAGAACCACATGGACACACCCCTGTGCACCTGCCACCATGGAGGGGGGGGGTCCCTTTGTAGCCATGCAGGCTGAGAGAAGAAGCATCCCTGCCAGCACACACCCATGGCCATTGAGGAAGCCTCGGGGTAGCCGTACAGGTTCTGCAGAGGCTTGCCACAGATCCAACTTCCACCTGGGAGACTGAGTTCAGAGAAATTCAGGTGCCTTGCCCATTCCATTCCCCTACACTGCAAAAGGGCAGCCAACATGGGAAGTGCCTGGGAGCCAGCTTGTTGGGAGGAACTCAGGAAGATGTCAAGACAAAGGATCAAAATGCAATCTTAGACCTCCAACCCACACAAAACAAGTCTGGGAGACATATACATGAAAGACATTGGAAGTCACACACCTGAAATCTCTGAAAGGATAACAACTAAGGTAATGAAACAACTTCATGAAGCTGTAAAAGTAATCAAATCAGAAATAAAATCTCAGATAAAAGAAGAAATCATGAATATAAGGGAACAGTCACTGAGAATATCTAAAGAAAACATAGGTAAAAAAGACTAGCTTAGGAAAATGATGGAAACCTTGAATGAACAATGTGGGAAGGAATTACAGTGCATGAAACATTCAAAGAGATCTCCAGGAAATTAAAAACTCCATCAAAACCTGGCAAAACCACTTGAAAGAGATTGAAGATAAACTTTCAGACCTTGAAGACAGGATTGCAGCTAGTGATCATGAAAGAAAAAAAAATCTCTTAAAAATAATGAGGAAGTAGAAATAACAATTCAATGACTGCAAGATGATGAAGAGAAAAATAATTTAAGAGCGATAAGTGTCAGTGAAAAAGCAGAAGTCAACACAAATCACATGAAGAGACTATTCACAGAAGTAATACCAGAGAACTTCCCAAGCATGGGAAAAGGACCTGACATACAGATAAATGAGGCATATAGAACTCCAACTAGCCACACCCAAAATAAATCTATACCCAGACATATAATAATCAAGAGTCCAGAAATTCAGCACAAGCACAGAATATTAAAGGCTTAGAGAAAAGAAATAGATCACCTGTAAAGGAAAGCCCATCAGAATCATAGCAGACTTCTCAACACAAACCATCAGTCAAAAAGAGCTTGTAGTGAAGTGTTTGAAATCCTGAAAGAAAACAACCTCCAATCAGATTGATACACCCTGCAAAAACTATCTTTCAAAACTGACGGAAAAATAAGATATTTCCATGATAAAAAACAGTTGAAGGAATTCATTACCATCAAACCAACCCAATAAAGAGTGCTGAAAGATATTCTAGAAAATAAAGATGACCACATTTCCAGGAATAGGAGCAGAGGGGATCACCAAACAGGTCAGGCAATTGAACAAAGGGGAAAAGTGGGGGGCCAACAGCAGGAGGATAGCATGGCCTAAAAGGGGCCAATGCATATCAACTATAACCATTAATATAGATGGCCTCAATTCACCAATTAAAACAAAAACAGAGAGTGGATCAAGAAAGAAGATCGATCAATATACTGTACAACAAACACATTTAACTCAAGAGGCAATTCATAGACCGAAAGTCAAAGGTGAGAAAACAATATTCCATGCTACAGAAAACCAGAAAAAAGCAGGGGTAGCTTGCTCATCAACCACAGAATGGATAAGAAAAATATAATATTTTCATACAAAGGAAAGCTACTCAGCTATAAAGAAGGATAATCTTGAGTCTCTTGTAGGTAAATAGATGCAACTTGAGATCATGCTCATGGGTGAAATGATTCAGACTCATATGGGTGAATATTGTGTTATCTCCTAACATAAAAAACTGAAGTAGTGTGGTCCAAAATGTACAGTAGACATGAAGGTGATAGCAGAGGAAATGTCTAAAAAGAGAAGGTGGCAACCACTGTTAATTTTCTATTATCTTGTTTTGAATTCCTGTATTGTTTAAATAGTTTTTTTAGGTTTCGTTTTATTGTGTCTTGTTCTGTTTGATTTTACTGTGTCCGATGGTATGGGCAGCTATTTTGAAGATAATAGAATGTATTATGGTAGCCATTGTTGTTTTCCTTTTATCTTGTTTTGAAGTCCTGTAATGTCTTCATTCTTTTGTTTTGATTGGTTTTGTTCTGTTTTGTTTTGATTTTATTATGTCTGATGATATGGGCAACTATTTTAAAATAAAAACAAGAGGCATTATCAGATCCATTGTTGATTTCTATTTTGTTGTGAAGTTCTGTATCACTTTCCTTGTTCTGCTCTGATTAGCTATATTCTGTTTTTGTTTGGTTTGGTTTCATTCTTTTTAAAACAACAAGAAGAAATTAAACATTTACTCTACATCATTGTTTAAATTTCCCATTATTATTCAAGATAACTGGGATGAAATGGAATTCATACATTCTCTCTTCTGTTCTTCAAGATTATTCTTGCCCTGAAATCCCTTTCTTGACTAATTTATCAATTTTTGTCCAGTTAATCAAATCAAATACCTAGGAATCATCCCAGATTTGTCTCTAGTGCTCAGAAACTAATCAATTACCCAAAGCTCTCAGTTACATCCTCTATACATCTTTTAAATCTTTCTTTTTCTCCATGATTCCATTGATTGTTTTGCTCCCTCTCCACTCCAGCAATTATTATAAGACATTGTGATTATTTATGTGCATATTATTACCTCTTTTCCTGCCACTAGCCTGCAAGATTCTTGAGAATAAATATAATCTTTTCATCTCTGTACCCCTAAGTCATGCTTCCTCGAGTGATAACTTGGGGCATGGATCAAATGACTCCTCTCATCTGCTGCTAGCTATTCGCTTATACTTTGTAGTACCCTAAAGAGGAAATTTCTTTCAACATGGAAAATCTATTGATAGCCATTAGACCTGTTCATAAATATGCCAGCTCTTTTCTCTTTCCCAGTGTATTGTACGATTGCACGTCATTACCCATTTTGAAGTCATGTGGGCAATATTTGGCTTCAATTAATGAAATAGAAATCATTGGATCATGTCTAGACAAAAGCTTTAAGAAACTGTATATGATTCTTCACATTCCCCATTCCCTCTTGGATCCAGAATGCACGTATGAATGGAACTTTGTACAAAGCAAAAAAAAAAAATCTTTTATTACATTAGGCCACTGAGGTTTTAAGAGTGTTTGTTAGTACCACATAACTTAGCCTATCTTGGCCAGTATAATATCCTTTGGTACTGGTATTATATCCTTTTGTATTCAGGGAAAGTCTTGCTGTTTGTTTTCTTTCTTGTCCCAAAGATGTTTTTATTGAGGTGAATTTAGGTTAAAATTAGCATTGAGGGAAGCCCTGAAATGAAAATCAATTTCCAGTGTGACAGTAGACAACCTAAGAAATTTGCTTAGAATGAAAAGGATAATCATATTTGTTTGAAGGATAATTATGAACTACTGTAATTTTATGTAAGAAGAGTATTACTCTTCTAGTCTCAAAAATAAATTACTGGCTCAAATATTAAATGTTTTTTAAAAACAATCTGATGACATCTATTGCTAAATCACCTTTTGAAAGGGAATTCTTCATCCTTGCCTGTTGAGCCTCGAGCACAGGGCTGTCCCACCTACACTGTAATATTTGAAAATTGTTAATAACTGCTAGTTTAACATCATGTTACTTTATATTTATTTAATTACCACCAAGTAATTTTTCATATATTTTTTATCCATTGGGTTAGTTTTTTTTTGTTTTGTCGTTGCTAATGGTTTTTACCCACTTTTCTACTGGCACATTGAAGGATTTCTAACTATACTCAAATATTCCTTAACCCATATGTAGTGTAGTCATTCTGTTTCTGTTGTATTTGCTGCCAACACTTTTTGCAATCTATCATTAGTCTGTCTATATTTTATAACTTTCTACATACAAAAGTTAACTTCTTACTTTGCATAGTGTGTTTACTTTCCTTTTCCTTTCTTTAGTGCTCAAAAACCCTTCACTTACCTGAAATCTATTAAGTAGTCTTCTGTGTGTTCTTTCACTTTCTTCTGGTTTCAGTTTTTAAATCACCAGTTATTTTCATACTCATTATATCTCACCATGCTGATTGACTATTAACTAAAATGATCCCATCTGCAGGAGGAAAGCCCAGTTGAGAACAAACTCAGGTGGGACCCCGCAGGACAGCACATCCCACCTGAAGCTCCTCCACCTGCTCCCTGTGAACTGAGGGCTACAAGACTTCCCACAATGCTTGGAATAGAGTGACTGAAAATTGGCAAAAAGATATCATCCCCCAAATACATTTCCAAGTAGGTATTTTTAAATATCATTTGGTGTGTAAGTATTGTAAAAGAAGTTACACTAGCTCTACCAGGTCTACATATTCAAATTGCTGGTTTTCTTGCAATTCTTTCTCTACTGCTGCTGTTTTGTTAGTCTTGTTTTACAATAAGAAGTCCCATGAATCTTCTTTTCTTTTTTGAAATTTTCCCATTTGTTTTATTCTTCTGGATAAACTGGATAACGTTAATGTATCCTCCACCCCAAATTCCACTGGAATCTTTATTATTATTTTGTTAAATCTAAAAATTAATTTGTATGACATCATTATAATATTGATTTATCCATGAAAGAAAAAAATTAAGGTTTAGCCACCATCAAGCCTTGCCACGTGCCATGTGCCAAGTCAAGGTATTTTCACTCGCCAGTTCATATAATCTCCATGACCATTTTCAGAAGAAGATACCTATTTACAAATGAGAGCTCTCAAGTACAGAGAGGACAGCAATGCTTAAACAGACACTGGCCTTGTAATTTCATGTTTGTTTTTATTCAGCATACAGTCATCACAGTTTTTTTTTTTTTTTACTTCTTTCTGACTGCATCCCATACTTTTGCTCTTTTCTTTTCCGTTCTGAATTCTTCTTTCTGTCTACTTAATTTCATTTTTCTCCAATGTAATCAATCATATTATACTGTTCAGGATTTTAAATTTAGTTAATTTGAGTTGCTATGCTTCATTAAGAAGACTTTTGTTGTGAGTCAGGGTCCCTTGTCCCACCAACACCACCATCCTCCAAAAGGGATATAAGTGATTTCTGATGCAGACACTGGAGATGAATAAGAAACCAGAAACTATGAGATACAGGGAAAAAAAGGAGAGGAAACAGAAAGGAAATTTCAGGATGAAACTGTGTGCATTGTGTAACTTCAGGAAACTTGAGAGTTTATTCACTTAAAAATTATTGAGCACCTATTGTATACCAGGAAGAGAATCCGAGACTTTATCCTTCATCTGTTAGGGCCATCTTGGGGTTATATAGTTGGGAAAAAGAAAACTTTCCTGGGTCCTAGCCCAGGGTGTGCTAAGGTGGAGTGGGGAATTGTCCCCACCTTGCCCTTGCAGAAGTAAACATTCCTCACTGTTCATTGTAAAGCAAAAGAGGTCTTATAATTCATGATTCATGTGAGAGGATGACAATTCAGCATAATTAACATAGATTGCTGAAACATCTCCAGGTTGAAACAACAATTCTCAGGCCTCTGTGGACTGTACTTTCATCCCCAGAGGACTTCTTAGGATCCAATTCTGGCCCTTGAAACCAACAGCAGATCTAAGCCTGGCTGGGGTACCTGAAGCCCCAGTGAGCCCTAGTGTAACATGCAGGCTCTCAGCCATATGGTGTCCCCTGAGCCTACTGTCCTCTGATCTACGCCAGCGTGGGCATATGCTGGGATATTTCAGGTCCCTCGGGGAAGAGTCAAAATGTCATAGAGCCAGTATGAGGTTAAGCTTCCATTTCTCTTGTTTATGACATGAGCAGAAATGGAACAAGGGAGGAAGTAGAAAATGCCGTTATTGATTCCAAAGCATGGAAAGTTGAGGTTAAAACATATGTGTGAATACTTTCATAAAACTTTTGAACTCCCTAAGATATGATTTGTTATTGCCTATAAAATAGGCTAAATATGAAAAAAAAGCAACTTCCTATATTTACAGATTTCACACGTTTGGCTTTACTCATGCCTGATTTTCCATACTATGAAAAGGAAATATCTAGAATTATGGTTATTGGTGCCTTTTTTGTCATTGTTGAGGGGTACTTAGTTATAGAGAATGTTCATAAGAATGAATCATTGCTTCAGCATTTATGCTGCTATTAAAAAATAGATATCAACTGATTGATATTCATTTCAAAGAGTTTTAGACTTTTCCTACTTTGTAAGGGCTAAGTATGGTTCCCAGTCAGAGAGAGTTGCTCCTCTCAGTAAGCACGCTGACAGGCAGAGAGGAAAGACAGCCCGGGGAAATCATGTGGGGCAGGAAGGCTGCCAGATGGTGGAGGCAGAAGGAGGGAATGCCTGGAAGGCTGAGTGAAAGGCACAGCTTTCAGAGAAATCCCCATTTGTCGAGAGAGTGGTGAGTGTGGAAACGTGCTGGGGTAGTGAATAAAGGGAGCTGTGCAGGAGAATATTGGAAAATGGAAGACTTAATTTTGAATCTAGACTCTCCGCCCGAATGACTGAAACCAACAGTAAATACAAGAGAGCACATCAAGGAAGTCGGTCTTATTCACAGCTGAAGGGTGTCTATGTACTGTAATTTTCGAGAGTTCATGTAGTGGTCCCAAGAAGGAGAATTTTTCAAGTATCAGAATGTCCACATTTGCTCATGTTCACAAATTGTGATGAAATATTGCTGACTTGCGTAAATATTATTCATTTGAACTGTTAAGGCCTCTGATGAGTCATAATAAATCCAGTTTCATAAATATAAAGTCATGTTCTCTTTTCTCTTAATGAAAGAAAAATACTGGCAAATTCATGGCCCTTTCCTTTCTTTATAATAAAATCTGTGATATAAATCCAATGTTTATCACAGCTGAAATTTAGCCTGTTCTTTTAAATAATATACATGCACGTCACTCCATGAGTAATTCATTTATTAATTTCGATCAAAGAGTTAACTGCCACTTCAATCAAACTCTTCTAATGAAGGATTGTAAAATTAAGGTCTTCTTATGATGAAAATTGGTTACAAATCACACATAAGCAAGCTTCAAATCATGAGCCTCCATTTAGATTTCATTAACCGAACGCTTCTGACAGAGAGATAAGTACTGAGCAATATTCCAATCTTCTAAAGCATAAAACAAAGCAATATTCATATGAAAGAGGAGGAAAGAGAATAAAAATAAAATGGAAACAAGCAAAGAGTTTTCTCTTTCCAGGCATAAAAAAGGGTTTGTATACATGGAACTGTGAACAGACACAAACATATAAAACAATGTCCACCGTGCAAGACGAAGGTACCTTCACAAATAAATCTGTTTGGACTCTACCGGGGCGCTGACAGACCTTGGTCAATGTTGAGACCATGCCACCTTCTGGTTGCCATGTGAATGACAAGCGCCGATGTTTACAGACTCGTGTTCCTGTTTTATGCAAAACTCATATTGAAGGAAAACAGCAGACACACCACTTGTGCTGTTCCCTCTCTCCCTTGGGGACTGTTTCAGAGTGCGAACACATTCCATAAATGCACTCCAGCGTCTGCTCTGCTTGAAAAATCCAAGTGTTTTTCCTTTACCTTGATCACCTGTAATGGTAGATGAGAAGCCATGCAGAAGTGCAGACAGGACTGCCATTGTGGGAGTAGGAGGGTTTGCTTGCCCGTCTTTTTCCTGGTTGTCACTTCGTGAACTTCTTAGAGCCGGGGGAATGGTGCTTTGCAATGGAAGGGAAGCCTTTGCCTGTCAGGGAAAGGGGACCGGAAAATGCCGCTGTGCTGCAAAGCTGCGAAATAACAGTAGGCGGATTTCTGGAGGACTGTTAATACACGCACGGACAAGTGATGATTTGGGCAATTTTTTTCTCTTCAAATTTCTCTACAGTTGCAGTTGTATCAAGGATGGTGTCATGGACTTCGGAGTCTTGGCTGGAAAGATGAGAACAGTAATGACACAGGTTTGCCACCAAATTGGGCACACCAGGTAGGGGACTTTTGGAGAATCCATGATCACCCTTTTCTGCTTGTATGTACTATAATTTGCATGAGAATACTAGTATTTGAAAAACTAGACACAAAGCAAAGGTATTTTTTCTATGTGCATTGCTTATCAGTGTGGATTTTAGAATTAGTCCTAGAAGCTTGGAAATCCTAAAATATTTGTAAATATGTTTGCAAGGGCACATACTTCTTTAGAGACAGAGTAAGCTTCATTGAATAACTTTTTTATACTTTATCATCATAAATTGTCAAGATTTCTTGGAAAAGGAACCCAATGCCTCTCTATTCTCTGCCTAATATCCATCTGCACCCCTCCTTCTCTATTCCCATGGATGAACTCTCAGCCCTGAAAACAAAATAGAAAGTCAATAATACTTCCTCAAACAGGAAAAAAAGTAGCGCTTTCCTGGAAAAATCCAGATGATTTGTTCAGTTTTCTATTTTATTTTGTCTCTATTGACCAAAACACAATCTTGTTTCAAACTGAACAATTTCTGAATCTACAAATAAAATTATCAATAAAGGAGTAATTGGAGGAAATACAGGTTTACTTGAAAATACTAAATTCAGTTACTGTCTTAATCCTTGACCGAAATTGACACTGGAATTTGTTGCATGTAAAATTTGATTATGAAGAATAAAGTCTTCAAAGATATATTTTTAAAACATATCCTAATTTTAATTACATTGTGTGATAACATTCTTTACCAAAAGGCACACATGACTGCTTTATATAATGGAACTAAAAGAACAAGACCAAAGTGTGAGACTGATAGGGGTGTGAATTAATGTTACAACTCGAACCACTTGAAAACTGATTCAAATTTGGTGAAACTCAGGAGCCAACTTAAAGGATTCCTACACACCATATCTGGGACAGTTTAAGAAAGAGGAGAATAAAAATTTATAACCAACTAAACAAGATAAAGAAAATTGATAATTTTCAATCCATAAATAAATGGGTGAAAAGGGAAAGCTTTTCTCTCAGGTAGAAAGGTAATGCATAAATATGGAAGAAATTATGAATTAGAAAATCACCATTTGGCAACCATTATAACTGACAATTGATTTGGAGAAGAATCATTAGTGGGCATGATAGTCAGTGGGTGAAAGTTTAAGATCATTTACCTAGTCTCAAAATAGAAACCTGGAAGTAGAGGAGCCTTGCAAAGCTCCCTCTAACCAAGTGACCAAAGCTAATATCACCAGATAATGTCTAAATCTAATCATCACTTCCTAATACAGTGACTGATAAGAAATCAACACTGCTTCCTAAAGCCAAAAGTGAAATGTGAGTTCACAACAAAACATTAGACCAACTCAAAACAAGGAACATTCTATAAAATAATTTCAATACTCAAAAAATGTCAATGTCATGAAACACAAATAAAAAGCTGAAATACTGTTCCAAACTTTAAAAAGACCCAATGGCTAAGTGCAGCACAGGACTTTGGGGTTTCTTCCTTGTAAAAAAAAATATTAAGCCAACTGGCAAACTTGGAATAAAGATCTGTTGTCTAAATAATTGTATTTTCTCAACGTTTGTCTCCTGATTTTGTTAACTGTGTTTGTGGCTATATAAAATGATTCTTACTTTTAGAAAACACAAAAAATTAAGGGGGTTTATCTCTACAATTTACTCTTAAATTACTCAGATAAAAATGCAAATATTCATAGTAGAAATGTTATATATATGAGAGTTTTTTTGTATTGTTCTTACAACATTTCTGTAAATCCAAGATTTTCAAAAGAAAAAACCTATAAAAAACTTGATAAAGCTACCATATTTTTTTGGCTTATAACAGGGAACTGTTACTTTGCCAAATATTAGGTAGCCTGTTTTTTCTTTCAAAAATTTGGAAATCATGTCTTCTCAGCATTTCCTCTTCACACTCAGCTGCGAAACATCTTCTTCCTTTTTTTGAGCTCCCACCACTCTCTTTTCTCTTCTTTCTAGCGCTTTGTTCCTTCTTCCATTCAAAAAACATCTGTGATTTGTTGAATGGTTGTCCATTTTTTGAATTGCTGGAAGCTCAAAGATGAGTCAGAGTCCACTCCCAGTGCATGGCACACACACATTTCCTAAGTATAACCAAAGTGGAAATTTAAGGAGCCTTGATGAGACAACCAAAGTGCACCATGCAGGCAGAAATTAGAGACCTAAGACTCTGGAGGGGCAGCAGGTGGGCATTTGTGGAGAGATCGCCCGAGGACCTGTGACTGCTACGGCACCTGTCCCAGTGAACAGCAAAGCAGGAGCTGGGTCCGAACCTGGGTGCCCCTCAGTAAAATTTGAATTCTCTTATTTGTTGATGGAGAGCCACTGAAAGTTTTCAGCAAGACAGGATACTCTACAATGTGAATATTATGATGCTTGTTGCTCAGTTTCCCTTTCTAATTTTTTTATTTGTTTGTTTATTTATCGACCTTCCACACTGAATGGCAACCTTATTTCAGAGGCTGGGCTAGTTTCAGGCACAGGTAACAAAAAGAAGTGTTTCCTGTCCGTACAGAATGTTTCCATCCATTTTTTCCCTGTTATTTTTTGAAATTTAAATCTGGGCCATATTTAAAGACCCCAGTATGTTGCACTTGGTTTCTCTTTTATTCGTGCTTCTTAACCTCTCCCTGCAACTCCTAGGCCTTTTGTTTTTATTAAGGTAGCAGAAGGAGAAGTACTTGACATAAACTACAATGCAACGTGAGGCAAACTGCCTTTTCCTAGCTAGTCCGCCAGTAGCCAATGTAAACTACACTTAAAGCTTTATACTCAGTTATAGCAGGCAATCTTGAAATTACAGGATTCTCTAAAAGCTGTCTTTTTAATTCATTTGTTTAAAAATATTCTTGTCATCTTAACATTTATAAGATAAAATAATGGTATCTTTTGTATAATTCTGAAATGTGGCTAACCATTATTTTCAATTTTTTTCACAATATAGTATGATCATTTATATTTCTTGCTTATTTCACTAATTAGGTTAATAACCTCTAGGTCTAAGTACTGTAGTATTTTATTTCATGGTGTTTGAAACCCATCCTGCATGGAACATAATTTTCACTGAATAATTCTCATCTCGTCACTATTTTTAAAGTATATTTTTTAATCACAAGGTTAGCAAAAGACAAACATTTCAGTTGGTTTAGGTTGTATATTTTTGTGTAAGTACCAATGAACAGTGCACTGAGCTAACGATTTGTCACAGGGAGGAAGCAATTGAAGGAGTGACAGGAGCTCATACGCTGGCTCAGTGGTGGTAGCTGGTGGGATCTGGACTCACTGTCTCTCTTCGCCTGGTTCAGATTATTCCCCACCACTGAGGAAAGGTCCCCTTGTAGAGAGCCCAAAGTGTGCCGCATGTGCCATTTTTATGTTTCTGTGACCCTGTACTATGGGTAAGATTGTAGGAGTCCCCTTGAAACTTGTGCTACCCTTCCCATTTCTGTTAACCGAGCCATAGTCACTAACTACTTGTGGACTTGAGCCTTCAAATTAAAGAATAAAAATCCAATCCTAATTCAGAATTCACTCAATCTCACAAAAGAAACTGATGTCAGTGATCCAGGCCTAGAATTAAACAACCAACATCTGGTGTGACCTCAAGACGCTAGCCCCTCTGCTCTTCTGCTTTCCTGAGTGAACTTGGAAAAGTCATCTGACCTCCCTAATCTTTGGCCTCCACATTCATCAGTGAAGCATGATAAAACTTACTCTGTGATACAGTTGTGAGAGTTTTAGTAATAATCTTTTATTGAGGATGGGATAAATGGTAGCTTTTCACTAACAAGCAGTTTATAATCTTAAATAGTGTTAATGTTACATCAAACAGAACTCTTGCTAGTTATGTATTTTAGCAATTTGCTTTTAAGAGATACGAGATTAATGACTGTTTCCTAATTTTAAGCATAGGAAGCACTATTAAATCCACATTTGTAAAAATTGATTTTCAAGGTAATTCTTTCATTGGGCTGATAACAATGATGTGGGAATGACTGTTTGTTTAGCTGTAAAGTATAATCTCAGGGGAGTGCTATGAAATATTCAAATGAGAGGGAAAGATGGACAGGAGGATTTCAAAGTCTTTTCCTCCAAAGATTTTCTTTTCTTCTAAAGAAGATGCATTTTGCACATTTAGAGCTTTAATTTTTTATGCTCAGATATGTTGAGGATGTATTGTTTGCCAAGCTCTGAGAATGACAAATGGCTAACCTACACTATATTATATTATATTATATTATACCATGTCATACCGTGTCATATCACATTACTATTATATTTCAGTATGAGTTTCAGCACAGTGTAGCAATATCTGTGGGCAAAAGGGTGAATTTAATGATCTCTTGATGTCTATTCCAACTGAATGGCTCTATGATAAGGAATTAAGGTGTCAGGATACTGTGAATTTTGGAAGCCTTCCCCCACTACAACAGATCAGCTCTGGGTGCCAATGGGAAAGGAAAACTAACACAAAACATGTTACGTGCTTTCATTCATGCAAGTGGTTTCTAGCGCTAAGATCTGTTTTCCATAGATTGTTACCCTTCAGTGATAACAAAAATTTCCTCTTCTTTACAGAATCTTTTCTTCTCCTATTGAAATTGTGATCATTAATTCCCATCCATTTACATAAAAGAAACACTGGCAGGTCACCTAGAAAAGAGATTCTCTGATATTTACATGTCCTCCCTGTTGGAAATAGGAGTTGAGGCTGTGAGGTAGACTGAATCTAAGGGACAGAAAACAAAAGAGGATTTAGAACGCCATCACCACAGGCAGGCTCTGAGACGGGTGGCAGGCCTTTCACCGTCTGCCAAAACTGGAGTCGTTCTCAAGCTGTTTAACTTGTTATTATTTCTCTTGCTGCCTTTTCTTTGAAAATTAATTGTAGATGTGAAGTGGCCATGTTTAAATAATTCATAAAAAAAATAAATCCAGAGGAAAGTGGCAAAGGTAGAAAGAAACCCAGCGAAGTACAAAGCAGAGGTCGAGTTCGTTGTAGTTCTCTGAGAGCTCTTCTTACTCCAGAGTGCTTAATTAGGCCTGCCTGCCTGTTTGGCCCTGGGTTGGTTTTGTTCTTTCAAAAGAGATGTTGACCTAATACTACAGTAAAACACACTCAGAAGTAGCTTCTCACAGTTCATGAAAACATTTGTAAATGCTGTTATTTTGGCATTGAAGAAAAAAAAATCAGTGCCTTCTGTCTGAGGGAAATTCATACATTTATAATTATATTTTATAATGTTATGGAATAGCCTTTTAACTCTATCTGATATGCAAACCAGTTAGACAACATTGTTTAATATAGGCAACTAAATGCCCAGAAGAACCTTAACTATAAAAACAAGAGCTTCTGCAACTTTTGGAGAGTCTTCCAGCCAGACAATTAATTGAACTAACTCAGTGGTGCCTTTGTAAAGTTTATAGCTCCTGGCACTGTTACTTTGCTTACAGAAGCATTTTAAATATTATATCCTTAAACCTTCTCGATCAATTAGCTTGTGATAGAAGGCAATCTCTATGTCTGAAAATACTTTTTTAGTGGTGATATATTATTTTCAGTAATAAGCATTAAGGAAAAAAAAAGAACTAATTAGTACAGCATACGCTGGAGAAAATGTACCATACTGGTTAGGTTTTCACCCTCATTCTGTGAGGAAACTTCTGTGCTCTTCACAGCCCCTGCTCAGATGTGGGTGGGTGGGTGAAAGAGTGGGAAAAGTGACTGCAACAGTGCTGTAAGGAGAGCAGTCAGGTGTGTCTATCTTCCATTAGGTTTGTGATGCCCTCCACGATTTTATAACCAAAGCTGTTCAAATGAGCACTGCTGTGATTATTCAATATGCCTGTTTTAATTTTATTTTTTAAAAATACCATGATCTTTCCCTTTTCACATAGTACACATATGTTTCAGTTGAATACTGTGTTATTGAAAAAAAGTCTCAAAGTTAATATTCAAAAAGATCCATCTGGCTCCTTAAATGCTATCGTGTCTTTTTTTTTGTTTTCCCAAGTCTCCGATCAGGAGATGTTTGTCATTTAATTGCTGCTAAGGATCACAGATGATGGTTTATAGGTTTAGGCAAATTGTGGGCAGCACTTCGTTAACAAACGGAAGAGCACACTGGTATTTCATAATTATCCTATAGAGCTCAATTGGCTCTTAACAGCACCTGCCCGAACAGCATCAGGGAGCCTTGTTTCAACACAAAAGCTCCTTCTTGTTAATTAACCTGTGCGTACTTGTTACAAATGAAACCTATTTGTTTCCAGTTAATATATTTGCTGCTACTTTAAATATTCATTTGTTATTATGCTTGTTAAGTGAAGGGTGGAGAAGAATAGTTTGGACGACTTCCATCTGTGTGCGCTGGGCTTTAAGAGATCAGCAGATAGACGAACATGTCAATTGTATTGCTGTGTGCTCAGTGGGCCCCCAAATCTGCTTAAGAATGATGAGTATCTCTCAGCCATGAACACAATAGAGGGGCAATTGAGAAGCAAGGCATCCATGACAGTAATCAGAGAG
>RJWM01017530.1:0-42945 GCA_004363535.1 Dasyprocta punctata | reverse complement strand
CCACTATCTCCTGTTCTTTCCCCTGCGCAGGGCTAGAGTCCTATCACCCAGTCTCTCAAGCGATCCTTCTATTCCAGGCAAAAGCTGCAGCTTCTCCTGACAGATTCCCAGAGGGTCACACACTCCAAAGCAGTTATAAGGTAGACATAGAAAAAACAGAAATGCAAACACAAAAACCCAAAGATAACATTCTGGGGCCACCTCAGGCAGAGGCTGATGTCCCTCTAGGGTGAGGTCCTGAGGTCATGAGTGTTACAACACAGTGCAATTGTTGTGCATAATGATAGCCAAGCCACCAAGCAAAGCTTCTCTTACACCCAGAGCCCTGCTGAGGAGGACAGAAAGGTTTGTCAACTGTCTCGGGGATGCCAGGAGGTTTTAACATGTTACATTTCACAGGTGTCCACTAACTGTTTAATTCAGTAATGTGGAGCTACTTTTCCTTGATGGAGAGATGGAGAGTATAGATGGGTGTGTTACAGGTGGTCTCCTACAGCTCTTGGTGTCTGCCACTCTGGTTTGACCTATACATGTTCACTATTTAATTAAGACCTTTCAGAATCTTTTATTAATATTATTTTTAATAGGAAAGGAGCATGACTCTGAGAAAGACCAACCACTACTGAATGAACACAAACTGAGAATTTAGTCGATAGATGCTCCGTCTCTACACCGGGAGTCCAGAGGTGAGCAGAGAGATGTTGCTTCCAGGTGTTTTGAGAATCTTGAGCAAGGTGGGCTTTGGGAATTCCATTTCTAGTGGTAAAATTTAATGGTCTTATGGGGTTTTTTTTTTGATGCTTTTTAACCTCTTTACCCAATTATTTCAAAAAGACTTCTTTCTGGGAAAATGGAACCAAAGTTATTCCATGACCTCATTTAATTTCTAATTTGCTTACCTTTGGTGGGTGTGGCTCACACACAACTCCAGGACTCAGTGTCAGGGGCTCCAGGCAGATGGCCTGGCATGGACTTGGGACCAAGCAGCCTATATTTAAACTAAGGCCATGGTTACTACGCAGGAGGCTCCACCTAGATCTGTATGTGCCTGCTGGTAAAGGAACGTGCATTGGAATTTCATCCAAGGATACACTTGAACTTCACAAACTTTTGTTTCTCTTATTCATGACACAAACCAGGCTACTTTCCTTACAGCAGTCTCGGGCCTGGCCAAGCAGAGCATGGGGCCTAAAGGGAGGAGGAGCTCCCTAGCACACTCTTCCTCTCCCCCTCCCAGCTGGACATCCCAGCTGGGAATATGCCATATCCTCTGTGGAAGACTGGTGTGGTTCAGTGTCATCAGGAGACAGAGGCGAAAGTGGAGATCAATCAGTGATAGATTTTTAGTCCAGCACCCAGGAAGCATCTGTGCCAAATGACCAAACTTTGGCAGGGATAGTGGGCTCAGAAATGAAAGCCAAAAACAAACAAACAAACAAATGAAGTGGGATTCTGTCTTGGGTATAAAGTGTTGTAGCTAGTTTTATTTATCATCTTAACTGGAAATGCTGAAATTTCCCAAGTTTGGAAATATTAAGAATCTTTCCTGTTCCGAAATAACGTCTGGCAGGTAGCAGGTATGTGTGTTAGTTGGTGCTCACTAGAGAAACAGATTCAATGCAAAATATACCAAGATCTTCCTTTTTAAGAATTTCTAAGATTGGCTTACAGTGGCTGCCCACAGGGTCAGGTGTGGAAAGTGCAGACCGTGTGTGTTGGAAGGCAGAAGGATCCAGCCACAGGCCTGGAGCTCACTGCAGTGCCCCGTGCAAGTCTGTATCAGGAGGCCAAAGGGTCTATGCTGCAAGCCAGGAGACAGCATTCACAGTGAAGTGAGGACCGGAACTCCTCCGAAGAAACAGAAGTGAGCCCTCCTCCTCCGCTCCCCTTTTATACCATTCAGGCAGCACACACATTGGTTGCTGTTACTCACATCCAGTAAATCCCAGTAAATCTTCACTAAATCCTCTCAGCCACGCCCAGAACTATGTTGATGCAATTTAGCTGGGTGTTTTTTACTCAAATTGACACAATCAGTTAACTAGCACAGCGTGCAACAATTTTGATTGAATGAGTGAGTGAATAGGAATGCAATCCAAGCACACGTCTTCTTTCCAAGCTACAATAACATATCATCATAGGGGCCTCAGTCGGGCCACTCATCCAGGAGGGGGCAAACTTTTTCTGAAAAGGGTCACACTAAACATTCTAAGCTTTGTGACCTGTCACCTCAGCCATTGTAGTGAGAAGGTAACCATGTAAATTGCACTTTCCAATAAACCTCTACTTTAAGACTGAGGGTGAGCCACAATTGTAATCCTAACAGTGTTGGAGACTGAGGCAGGACACTCTCACCTGGGCAACCTAGCAATTTAGCAAGACCCTGTCTCAAAAAAATAAAAAAAAGGGCTGGGAATGTAGTGCAGTGTAAAGGATCTGGGTTCAATCCCCAGTATTGCTAAATAAATTAAATTAAAAAGGGGCTGGAGGTGTAGTTCTGCGTGCAATCCCCAGGATTGCTAAATAAAATAAAATAAAATAAAATAAAATAACAGAAGGTGGGCAGATGTGGCCTTTGGGCCGTAGTCGGCCAACACCTGTCCTGGGTCCACTTGCTGCCCCTACACAACAGACTGCTTCTTCAGATTCTCATGGGATCCACAAACAGATGTTTTAATTAAATATCTGTATCTACAGCTATCTGTCTATATAAACTGCCTCTCCCTTTATTGTTTCAGCAAGTTCTTTTGGATTGCTCCATAATAGGGCTACGTTTCGAGGCTGAAAATGCCAACAATACTTCACAAGGTGCAGTGCAGGCAGCTGTCTCCTGCTCAGCTCTTGGAGGTGAGACCCGGCTCCATGAGCATTGCGCTCTGATGAGCAGCCACCAGGGGGCAGCCGCTGCACACGAGTCTCAAAGGAAGTCTCAAAGGCGGACACATTTCTGGGTGTGTTGTGTGGACCCTGGAGTACAGGAACAGGGATCCGGGGTGGAAAAGACTAAACAAGCCGCTATCTACAGAGGGTTTTGTGATTTTCGCGTGTGCAAAGTGTGTTACTCAGGCAAATAATTACTCAGGTCTAAACATGTGTCTGCTGGGCTGGGGTGTAGCTGTGGTACGGTGTTTACTGAGCATGCGCGAGGCCCTGGCTTCCACCTCCAGCACCAACGAACAAATAAATGTGGGCATATGTGTGACATAGTCGGGACCAGGTCAAGTAGCATAGCACCCAGGCGAAGAAGTACTTAAATAATCAACTTGTTTAGGGGAGAGGCTGAGCCCTGTGAGGAGGAGAGCGCTGCTAGACCTCTGAGTCTCCTAGAATTTTCTCTGACAGCCCATCGAGTGCGCACCCATCAAGACCACCAGATAAATGCTGGCAGCGTCCTAACAGGACAGTGTCGCGGTTCTCTGTGGCGCTTCGCCTCCCTGGGCTCAAATATCCCTTGCTTCCTTGCGCTTTGCTTTATGGTGCGTCTCGCATGTTGCACGTTTTACAAATTGAACGTTTACGGCAACTCCGGGTGGAACAAATCTGCTGGTGCCATTTGTCCAACTGTATTCTCGCTTTCTGTCTCTGGGTCACATTTTGGTAATTGTTGCAAAATTCCAAACTTTTCCGTTATTATAATCCCTCTTACGGTGATAGGTGACTAATGATCTTCCATGTTAATATCGTAATTTGGAAGGAGGGCACCATGAACTGTGCCTGTGTAAGACGGTGGGATTTTGTTGTTGTTTTGGACTGGTTTTGCAGTACTGATGATTGAACCCAGGGTTTTTTCACTGAGCTACATCCCAGTCCCCTTTTATTTTTTATTTTGAGATAGGATCTTGCTAAATCGCTAAATTTGCTGGGCTGAGCTTGAACTTGTAATTCTTCTGCCTCAGCCTCCCAGATTGAAGATAGTGATCTTAACTGCTAAGTGTGTGCGTTCTGACTGTTCCGCTGACTGGCCACTGCCCCAGTTCTCTCACTGTCTTTCCATAGCCTGCCCTGAGAGACCACATTAAAATTAGACCGATCGATAACCCTAGAATGGTTTGTAAGTGTTTAAGTGAAGGGAAGAGTCTCACGTGCCTCACTTCACATCAAAAGCTAGGGGTGATTAAGCCGCAGGAGAAGACAGGTAGTCGAGGAAGGCAGGTTTGAAACCAAGGAAGACTGAAAGCAAAACTCTTGTGCCTGTTAGTCAAGGTGTTAGTATGAAGGAAAGGGTTTAGAAGGAAATAAAAAGTGATGCTCCATTGAGCACACGAATGGTATAAAAATGAAGCAGCCTTGTTACCAATATGGGCAAAGTTCAGTGATCTGTGTAGGGGATCCAACCATCACAACATTCCCTTACGCCAAAGTCTGATTCAGAGCCAGACCCTTGCTCTGCAGTTCTATAAGAGGGAGCTGCAGAAGACAAGTCTGAAGCTGGTAGATGGTGGTTCACAAGGCTTAAGGAAAGAGGCCACCTCCGTAGCATAAACGTGCTATGTGAAGTAGTGAATGTTTAAGTAGAAGCTGCAGCGAGTTATCCAGAAGATCTGGCTGAGATCATCAACTGACCAGGGACTGATATGAGTCAACGGATTTTCAATGTGGACTAAATAGTTTTATATTGATAAGATGTCATTTAGAATTTCTGTAACTAGAGAGGAAAGGTTCAAGCTTGGCTTCAAAGGCCAGGCCACCTCTCTTGTTAGGAGCTAATGCAGCTGGTAACCTTAAATTGAAACCAGTGCTTATTTTCCTTTCTGGAAATCCTGAGGCCTTTAAGAGTTAGACCAAACTGACTCTGCCTGTGCTCTACAGAGTGGAGGAACAAAGCCAGGGTGACTATACATCTCTTCACAGCATGGTTTGCTTTGAGACCTGTTGCTCTGATGGAGACAGACAACACAAATGGGTCTATGTCTGCTAACATAGCATCTCCTCTCTAGACTAGGGCTCAGAAGTCAGGCTGACTTTCAAATCTTATTATTAAGGAACTAATTTCATAAGACTATAGCGGCCAAAGACAGTTATTCCTCTGATTAATCCAGGAAAATTACACTGAAAACCTTTTGGCAAGGAATCACCAGTCTAGATGCCATTAAGAACATCCATGATTTATGGGAAGGGGCTAAATTATCAACATTAACAGGAGCTTGGAAGAAGTTGATCCTAACTCTCATGTATGACTCAGGGGAGCTCAAAATTTCAGTAGAGAAGAAACTGTAGATGTGGTAGGAAGAGCAAGAGGACTAGAATTAGAAGCAGAGCCTGAAGATGGAACTGAAGTGCTGCCACCTCATAATAAAACTTGAGCATAGGAGGAGTTGCTTCTCATGAAAAAGCAAAGAAAGTGGTTTCTTGAGGAAGAATCTACTCCTGCTGTAGATGCTTTGAACACTGTTGAAATAATGACAAAGGTTTTAGAATATTGCATAAATTTAGATGGTGGAGCAGCAGCAGAGTTTGAGAGCATGGATTACAATTTTGAAACAAGTTCTTGTGTGGGGAAAATACTCTTAAACAGCACTGTATGCCACAAAGACATCATAAACAACACTTTATGCCGCAAAGAAATCATTCGTGGAAGGAAGAGTCAATCCATGCAGCAAAATTCATTTGTTGTCTTATTTTAAGAAACCGCCAGTCACATCAGTCTTCAGCAACCACCACCATGATCGATCAGCAGACATCAGTACTGGGGGACGATCGTCCACTGCAAAATCATTATGACTAAGGGGAGGATCAGATGATCATTAACACAGTGGTATTTTGGTTACCACTTGTTTGCAGATGTAAGTGTTCATGAACAAAGGCACCACTGTATTGTATTTCTTAGCAATAGTATATTTTTAAATTAAGATGTATGTACTAGTTGACTTTCCAGTTACTAGGACAAAATACCCAATATCCACAACTAAAAGGAGGAGAGTTTTAATTTGGCTTAGGGTTTGAGAGGTGTAATCCATGGCCCACTGGCTCCAAGGTACAAACATCATGGTAGAAGGGTTCAGTGGACCAAAAATGCTAACTTCATGGCAGTTGGGAAGCTGAGTGCAGAGGAAAAGGCTCAGCCCCAGTGACTGACCTCCTTCAACTGGGCCCCACATTCAATGGCTTAGTCCACTGATGAGTGTAGGATCCCCATAATCAAATCATCACATCAGAATCCTTAATGCAATCAAGTTGACAAGTAAGATGAACTGGCCTAATGTATACCTTATTTTTTACACATATGCTACTGCACTCACTTAACAGATTACAATATAATGTAAACGTGAATTTTGTATGTGTTAGGAAGCCAAAAAATTCATGTGATTCACTTGCCTACGATATTTGCTTTATTGTGGTGGTCTGGACCTGAATCCACAATGTCTTGGAGATATGCTTGTCTGTCCCTGAGTGGTATTCTGGGAGCATGAAATACAGCACAGCAGTGAAAATAGACCACAGCCACCAGGCACATAAACATGGGGAACCTGCCAAGGATATGTGAAATAAGCAAGTTACAGAAGAACATAAAAGGTGATTATTTCTTTCCCAGAAAGCTCAAGCTGAGGCAAAAAACCAAACACCTCCTTTATGGACAGATATATCCAGGTGGGATAAAACTTTAAAGGAGGGCAAGAGAATTGTTGACACAAAGTTTTGGGTGCTAGTTGCCTTTAAGATGGCAAGCAATCCAATGGAAAGGGATGAATGAGGTACAAAGGATATTCAATGTCTTACAGGCGATGGAGGCTATTCACTTATTTGTTAAAACAAGTAGTCAATCCATATCTATGACATATATCTTGTTATACATCATAAAGCAAAAAGTATAAAATAAAAAATAGCAACAACTCCTCAGGAGGCAAGGAGAGGGGTGCGAGTCTGGGCCTCTCTGTTTCTGGTCATGTGGATTTGCTATGTGGTTTCCTAGGAGCTTCCGTGGGTAGTGAACTACAAATGCTCACCCCACTCTAAGAACTGCGACCTTGCAGTTGATTCGGAAGGACAGCCACAAATAGCTGTGGTGACAGAGGTGCTGGCTCCAGAGCTCAGTGTCCGAAAGCAGAGGTATCTGATCCTATGCAAGGCCCATGGACTGCTGTTCTGATGCTTGTGTGGGCTCTGGACCCTCCAGTGCTTCCGGTCTGGTGAGAGTACCCCTGGACACCCCGCATGTGTAGTCACTGCCTTTGTACTTGTCCAACCACTGACCATGCTCCCTGGGCCTGGAGCCAAGCTCCCCAGCTCTGTAACTGAGCTCATGCTGGTGGCGTCGTATATACTTGTTAGTGAGATCAGCCCCAAATGCACCTGCCTGGCTCTTCCCAGGAAAACCTCACTTTAAGTCCCAGGCACAGGGTCTGCCCTGGTTTGTCCAGGATAGAAAGGATGTGTGTGTGTGTGTGGGGGGGGTGTTCTGGAGCATAGTTCCTTTGATGTTAAAAAGGGAAAACTAGACAAATGAGTTAATTTGGTTACTTTGCCAAGACTCTATACTTACATGTAAAAGATTGGTTTTATTGTGGTTGATTTTGTACCAAAAGAGCCCTGTAGACATTATCTTGTCTGACCTTCCTAAATACTCTGTTTATTTTGGAGGGCACAGAACAGAGGCTTGACTTCATTCTCTGCAGCCACAGAACCTCCCGCATGCACCTCCTGCTAAATTATGGCACTGGAGACTGCCTCACTGAGAGACTCTTAGTAGTCTCTAATCTTGCTGAGGGGAGATTAACTTAGCAAAATAAGATGCAAAGGCAGTTATTGTTCTCCAAAAGGCTAGAGGTGATAACAAAGGAAAATGTTTTTAAAACCAGGAATCAACAATCACCCTAGATTTCTGTAGTCATGGAGGTTGCTTTGGCGGTCTTACCTAGAAGCAGCAGGCTTCAGAACCACATGGAGGGCTCCTAAAACTAAGACTGCTGGCCCCACCCCCAGTGCTTTGAATTCAGCAGATTTAGGAGGAAGACTAATTATTCTGTTTCTAACAAGTGGAGCTGATTCTGCTGAAGTGGGAACCACACTTTGGGAATTATCCCCATAGTGTTGAAGTCATTAAGCTTAATTAAGGTGTTGTCAAGCTTTGTCTATGAGATCACATAGTACATATTCTAGACTTTGTAGACCACTTGCTGGCAACTACTCAACTCTGTTGTAGTAGAGCAAGAGCATCCATTAGACAATATGTAAATGAATGGACATCACTGTGTTCCAAGAAAACTTTATTTACAATCATAGACAATGGGCCAGACTTAGCCTCTGAGCTGTCATTTGCCAAAATCTGGTTTAGATAATTACAGAATGACTTTTAGTAAGCTTCTTAGCAGCTCTGTGTTTTCCATCTTTGTTTTAGAGAGCAGATGACTCCAGGTCGAGGAGGTGTGAGAAGGACCTCTGACTTGAGTACAAAGGCAGTATAGAAAGTGTAGCAGTCAGCTTTTGCTACATAACAACCATTCCAAGGCTCAGTGACTTTAGCAACAAACACTTTATGTTATTCCCCAGTCTGTGTTTCAGCCAAGGGGTCATCCTAGTCCAAACTGGTTTGGTCAAGCTGCCTGCATTCTCTGGGCTCTCATATGTCGTAGGGCTACCGTAACAGCAGGTTATGTGGTGGTGGATAATTGACCCTTATCTTACCCACAAGTCTGGCAGGTAGGTGACTGGAAGCTGAGGACCTTTGTTCTCTTCCACGTGGCCTCTCCTCTTCCAAAAGGCCATCTGAGACCCCCCAGGTGGTCTTAGCATGGCCAAGATAGAAGTCCATCTGGGACGCCAGTCAGAGCTTATGCCTTGCCGCTTTCATCCCATTTTATTGGTTAAAGGAGTCACAAGACCAGCCCAGGTATAAGAGAGGGGAAGTGGGCTCCATCTGTGCTAGGAGAAGCTGTCTAGGATTTATGACCATTTGCAATGACTGCTCAGATGGAAAGCAAGGGTAGGGACAGGGGCTGCTTGGCCCTGAATTTGAGCTCCTGCAAAGATCTGGAGAGTCTTATTTCATCTCCCTCTTTCCTTATGGAAAAAACAAGACCAATATTACCCAACCTCCATTGGTGCCCTGGTGTGGCCATGAGAAAGTCCTGACCCTGTGACCAGGGCTGCTATTGTCCAGTGCAACACCTGTGACACAGAGCTGGGTTTAGAGTTGAGGACACACAGGCAGCTGGGAGGGGGCTGTCCCACACTCTTGCAGGACGACTTCACTTTCTCTGCTTTGCTGCTCCACCGTCTGGACCTTGTCCCATCTTCTAGTCAACTTCCAGTCAACTCATAATGTAGCGCATTGAACTAAGGTGATTTTTTTTTTTGACCAGATGACTGTCCTATGATCCAGAATCCTTGAGGGTAAAAAAAGTGTCTTGCCAGGGTCAGTGGACACATAGGTCCCATAGGGGACCTTCTGTAGCACCCCAGGTGTATCCAGTTTAGGGGACACTTATCCTTACATTCTATTCGATGCATTGAAAGCCACCAGTGCAATTTCTTGATAATGCAACAACTTTTAGCAGGAAGTTTGTAAGCGTCGAGTTCTGTTTATATCCCCTTACAGTTATATGTGGCCTCTCTTCTGTGACATTGACACACGGACTGTGTTACAATTTGCTTAGGAAAAACAAACAACAGTACGTTCTGTCAATCCTGTTTACTTGCCTGGAGAAGGACAAAAGCTGTTCTGCATGCTGAGAGGGTCAGGAATGTATGGACTCTGGCCGCAGGGAGAGGCAAAGGTGTCCCCCATGCCCGGAGAGACCTGGGACCTTGCTAATGTGATGGACATCAGGGATAAAATCACAACTATTTCATTAAAAGGTTTCAACAGGCTTTATTTTTCAATTTTAAAGTCTGGCAGTATTTCATCCCATGAAATAAAACAAGTGCTTTGATGGACTTGGAGGAAGTTGGTTTTATAGATAGAAAGGGGGCTGAGAAAAGCAGAAACCAAGAACAAAAAGCAAATTGTTCATTTCAAAGTTTCTTTCCCTGTTGGGTGGGAACAGGGAGACAGAACAATAAGGAGATAACTGGCTGGAGACTGGCTAACGTCAGGTTCCTTCTGGTTACCTTCTGTAAAGATGAAATGATTAAAGCACGGGGTTTTCATTATTGTGTCAACTGAAACTGGCCAGTTCAGGAAACTTGGCTGTTACCTCTCCTCTGATTTCTAGGAAGGTCGAATAACAGTTTAGTTTCAGTGTGGTGACATGGAAAGTTAGCGTGAGTGATTCCACCTCATTTTTAGCCTCGTCTGTGAGGCCCAGCGTGGGAACTTAGTCCAGAACAATGGTCTGCTGTAATTTTAGCGTGAGTTAGTATTCAGTGCACGTTTGTGGGGTTGAATTATGCTTTGTATACAGAAGGTGCCAAGACTGTAGAGAGTCTGTATAGGCAGCAAATAGGTACATCATTTCTCTTTTTGTAAGCACCACATTGAGATACATTCTTTTCTAACCAGTGGATAAGATGAAGACATAGTTGTCTGAATTAGAGAGGTGTAAGTGATCCAAAGATAGAAGTGGATATCTATCTATCTATCTATCTATCTATCTATCTATCTATCTATCCAGCTGTTATGGTTGATACATTGTGTCAACTTGAGAAGTTCAGAAGTTTAACAGACTCAGCAGGGAGCCAGGATCCTCACTTTGTAAATATCCTCAGCCTGTGCAAGAGGCAGCACAGAGATTTTGTGAGTGCTACACCCACCCTGGGGGGAAGGTAGCCTGCATACACTAAAAGGAAGGAAAAGAGGCTTGCTCTTCCCTCCTGTTTACTCTGGCTGCTTTGGCTAGCTACTGCCTTGAAGTGTTGCCCCAGTGCCAAGGCACCCTGCCTTGGAGTCAGCTGACTGTGGACTGAAACCTCCAGAAACTGTAAGCTAAATAAACCTTTCCTTCCTTCATTTTGGGAGTTAGGTGTTTTGTCCCAGCAACGAGAGAAAAGTAACTGAGACAGAATTTGGTGAGGTCATTGCTGTGGCTGTATATGACCATGTGATTCAAGAGCCTTTGGGAATAGATTGTGGGAAGAGTTTGGAAAGGTTTGGAGATATCACCTCAAAGAGTAGCCCTGGAATAGCTTAGGCTCTTCTGTATGGGAGATTCTGGTCAGTACTCAGAAAACCAGAAGGTTGATAGAAAGCCTGCCAGTAAAGACCAGGCCCGGGAGGTTTCTGCCAGGAAGAAAGACTGCACTGGTTGTTGGAGTCCAGATGATGTGTGTCATGGCTTGGCAGAAAGTTTGTCTGCATTTTGCTCGTGTCAAGAGACTTTGCCTGAGACTAAGATTAAGGACAATGGACTTATTAACCTGGTAGAAGAAATTTCAAGGCAGAATATTGAGGTGGTGGTGTGGCTATTACTGGGGGCTTTTAGCCAGATATATGTGGTGAATCAAGAGCAAAGAGCCCAGCAAGATGATTTAAAATGCTGTGAGTTTGGCCAGAAAGGAAGCCCCAGTTGTGGACTGTAAAGATAGAGCTGAGATCTTGATTGTTAAGAGGAGCAACAACAAAGAAAAGTGGCCTGTGGGCATCACAGGAAGCAGCGGGTCCCCATGCTTTGCAGCCCCAAAACTGCAAAAGTGAAAGACTTTGGTTGGAGGAGAAAGGCTCAGAGTACCATGTTCCAGAATGGTGGCAACATAGAGAATTTATTCCTCACAATCAGGTTCAGAGTGCCTAGTGCTCCAGGCACTTGACCCCTACAACCAAGAAAGAGGAAAGCCTGGCTACTGCTTCAGCTAGCAGCAGACCTTAGCATCATCCACGTGGTGCTGGTTTTAGGTGCACACAGAATGCAAGGGTTCTGAGGTTAAAAAGACTTCTACCCTGATTTCAGAAGGCCTGGGAGGCCAGGCAGTGTGCCCCTGAGACGGCAATGTGTGAAGCTGTGAGTGTGAAGCCAAAGGTGGAATGGAGAACCCAGAAGTTTGGAAAAACCAGGAGCATGGGTTGTCTAAGGAAACCTACAAGGAGAGAGCAAAGCCAACCCAAGAGAGAAGCCATGGGAGCTAAAACCACCAGAACTGCAATAGGGGTGGAGCCACACAAGCCCTTTGGAGCTCACAATTTGCCACGTATTGCCTCAAATGCTGCACATGAAGCTACAGGACTTAATGTTTGCCCTGCTGGATTTTGGACTTGCTTTTGTTCCAATCCTTTGTACACTCCTGTCTGTAACTTTTGGAATGGGAATGTTTATCTTGTGCCATTGTATGTTGGAAGTGTTTAACTTTGTTTTTATTTGTGCAGCAGCTTGCAGCTAAGAGTTTACCTTCTATCTCAGAGAAGCCTTGGGACTTGGACTTTTCAGCAATGCTGAAACTGTTAGGACTTTAGCAACTCTTGCAGATGGACTAAATGTCTTTTGCATCAAGGGATGAACATGAGTCTTTGCAGGGCCAAGGACAGAATGTTATGATTCTAATGTAATATAATGCTGATAGACTCAATGCTGGTTCTTAAGGATTGTTAAGCTGTGTTAATGTTCAAGTTGCAAAATGTTAAGAAAAAGCATGCTTTTGTATCTGGAGTCTGGTTTAAAGAAATGTCTGGTTGCCAAGTTGACAAGAGGTGGATTGTTATGGTTGATACATTGTGTCAACTTGAGAAGTTTAGAAGTTTAACTGAGACACTCAGCAGGGAGCCAGGATCCTCACTTTGTAGATATCCTCACCCTGTGCAGGAGGAGGCACAGAGATGTTGTGAGTGCTACACCCACCCTGGGGGGAAGATAGCCTGCATACACTAAAAGGGAAGAAAAGAGGCTTGCTTTTCCTCCTCTTTGCTCTGGCTGCTTTTGGTAGCTGCTGCCTTAAAATGTTGCCCCAGTGCCATGCCACCCTGCCTTGGAGTCAGCTGATTATGGACTGAAACCTCCACAAACTGTAAGCTAAATAAAACTTTCCTTCCTTCATTTTGGGTGTTAGATATTTTGTCCCAGGTATTTTGAGAGAAAAGTTAACCAAGACACCATCCTATCAATCCACTATCACTATCACTCATCCTTCCACCCATCCATTCATCCTTCCATCGGCCCCATTCACCCTTCCATTCAGCCCTCCATCTACCCATCCGTATTAGATTTCCGATTGCTGGGACATCATACATACCACAATTTAAAGGAGGAGAGGTTTAATTTAACTCATAGTTCAGGAGATTCAGTCTATGGTTGGCAGGGTCTAAGGCATAAACATCATGGTAGAAGGGTATGGTAGAGGAATACTGGTCACCTCATGGCAGTCACAAAACAGAGAGACAAAGGAGTAGCCAGGGAGGGAGACATACTCACCAAAGGCAAACTTCCAGTGACACACCTCTTTCAACTTGGTCTCATTTCCTCATAGAACATTCAATTATGAACTCATCAGTGGACTGACCTACTGATGAGTATAGCACCCTCCCGATTCCATCACCTTTCAAAAGTCCTACTCTTGAACACATGAAACATTTGGGAGGATATTCTATATCTAAAGCATAACACTATCCATCCATCCATCCATCCATTCATCTATCCATTCATTCATCTGTTCATCCATCATCCATTCTGAGGCTCATATGACTCTACAAATACTTTGGCCTGCTGACTTATTTTCTAATTTTAAGAAAATCAAATCCCCCCTCACATACACACACTTCCACATTACCCAAAATACCATGGGGCTAATTTCTTGTTACTATGATTCTGATTCCCTTTAGATATTTATGGCACTTTACAGTTTGCCAGGCTTGAGTCTTCATATGAATGTTCTTCTCCACGGCCTCCTGACTCAGGCAGGCACAGGATGCATTAGGCAAAGCAGAATCACAGGTGGGAACATAGCTTCTCCTGCAACCATGGTTCCAAGTCAAGGGTAGGTGCCTGATGATGCAATAGGATGAGACGATGTCTGAGGATGACATGATGTTATGGTTTACATCTGAATCCTCCCAAAGCCTAGTGAGTTTAAAGATGGGACTATTGAATGGTGATTGGATTATGAGGACAGTATAGATAACTTACGGTTAGGAGGTAGGCTCTGGTTGGAAGAGGCAAATTACTGTGGGCTCATCTCCCTTCCTGGCTCCTTCCTTCACTCTCTCTGTTTCTGGATGGTCCTGGCATGAGCAGTAATTCCTCTGCTATGCACCTCTGTCTGTGTAGGAGCCAATGACTAGGAACTGAAACCTCTACAAATCATGAATTAAAATCAGTCTCTCTCCCTTTAATTTATGAGTGTCAGATATTATGTCCCAGTGATGAGGAAAGTGATTAAGACACATGGATATGTTGATATTTCTGATTTATGTCTTCCTGCAGTAGAATTGGTTTAGAAGAAATGACTCCAAGTAAGAATGGTTTGAAGCAATAATAGTACCAGATCAGTTGTTATGGCTTCCCTGGTGAGGAAGTTATTTCAGGAACTTGGGAAATCTGGGTCTAATAGGTTCCATCCTTGGACTTGTCCTCCCACCTGTTTTGGCAGGTCTGCGTCATGGAGTGTCTTCATTGCACACCAGTGGTTCTCAAGCCAGAACAGCTTCACACACCTTTTGCCCCCACATGAACATCGGGAAATATTTGGGGACATTTTTGGTTATCACAGCCATGATGTTACTAAACATCCTACAATGCACAGTACTGTCCCACAGCAAAGCTCCAAGCAAACAATGCTCCAGAATCAAATGTTAATTGTGCCAAGGGAGAGAGACACTACTTTACAGATTTACCCAGAGCTACTTGGCCCACCTAACTCCCACTGGCCAAGAAGTTTCTGGTGCTTTCCTTCAATATACATGACAAAGTTATGCTGCTGTGTTGCTATGCTACCATCATATTGCTGCACCCTAGCTGAGGTAGTTAATTCCCTAGGCAGCAGAAGAAATTGGGTCAGTTCTGCCCAGCATGCTTCCTGCAGATCTGCTGTGTGAATGAATGGAGGAAATGCAACAAAGCAGGGCACAAACCATGGTGTAGTGCTCCCTTGTACCAGTTAGGACTGCTGTGAGAGCCAATAACAAGTGTTGCTGAGGTGCGATGAAATGGAATCCTTGCATACTTTTGGCGAGAATATAAATTACTGCGACTATTATGGTGGACAGTGTGGAGGTTCCTCTGAAAATCAAGACTGGAACTGCCATAAGACCCAGAAGCTCGTCTCTGGGATCTAGCCAAAGGAAATGAAATCAGGATCCCAAAGAGACAGCTGCTGCTGTGATATGAACATCCCCAAAGTTCAGGTGTGGAAGCTCAACCCCACTGTCGTGGCATTAAAGGCGAGCCTTCTGGGAAGTGATTAAGTCATGAGGGTTCTGCCCTCTGTAAGGGTTAGCGCTTTGTGAAGAGGTCAGAGGGAACTAGCGTAGGCCCTTGTTAGCAATTCTGCTTTTCTGCCATGTTAAGGATCCAATGTTTGTCTCCCTTTGGACTTTTGGTCCTTTCTGCCATGGAAGGCACCCAGATGGTACAATCCATGAGGATGTGGCCCTCACCAGACGCTCACCCTTGGACTCCCTAGTTGTCTCCTCTACCTTGGGGGGCCATAAGTGGAAATTTCAGGAAGAAGATGTAATGGCCAAAGATAGGGACAAAGGTCAGTGGGGACATATATGAAGGGGTATCAGGAAGGAGGATCCATAGTGGGTAAAAACTGTCATGTAGATACTGGGTAGGCTGTGCAGTGAAGCCACAGGCAGGGCTTAGGAGACTGATGAAGACACCCTGACCTGATCACCAGCAGCAAAGGAGCCTCTAGTGTTCATTCCTGAGGCACTATAATGTGATACACAGGTAGCACTGTTGGCCAGAGTGTGACATCTGCTGTGCCTGGTTCTAGAGAATGTAGGCTATTGAGGTGTTGCTCCTATTATCCAATTTAAATTATCCAGGCCACTTTAGCAATCAGATTTGCATGCTTCCAAGTACATAGTTTTCAGTCCATGTAGCACAGCAAAGAGTCTACATCTTGTGTGGTGGGAATGGCGGGGTGTGGGGGGCACACACTCACCCAGATGCAACAACTCTTCTTGTCCTGGTGCATGGAGCTCTCTGTGTACATCAACACCAGAGGAAGGAGGGGCCCATTGTTCAGACCCCTAATATGCAATAGCTTGCTGGTGACCTTTTATTGCTAAGTCATAATTCATTAAATGATGGCAGCAATTGTTATTGTTTACCAAACACATACATATGCAAGGCCCAGTGCTTACTTAATGCCATACTCTGGTTGATAGATGTCAAAATTGAGAATTCTCAGGAACTCAGCCAAGCTCACCTGACCGGGCCAGGGCCCTTCCCAGCCAGCATGTGTTCTCCCAGTGTAGCACATCATCCCTAGCCTGCACCCTCTGCACCTGTGTGCAGTCGACTCTGCCTAGTTCTCATGTTGTTTGCTTGGTCAACTCCACACAGCAATGGCCACAACGTGGAGGTATATGTTAATCTTGAGTCATCTCCATAATTTTACTTCTAACCCAGACTCCAACATCAGTTTTGGGAGATCCTATTAGCTACAACCTTCCTTCCTCTACCATGTCACCTAAATCCAGGAAATTTCTGTTTTCACTTACCTGGAAAAGCACTGAAATGCATCCACTGTTTAATTGAGGGATAATTTGACTTGTGATTGAGCTGTTCATCAGGATAAGGAAAACAAAGTAAATTTTTTCTGTTTCAGTACCAGGAATTGAACTCAGGACCTTGCACTTGCCAGGCAGGTGCTGTGCTGCTGAGCTATATCCCTGGTCCAACAAAATAAATTTTAAGAGAAAAGGAAAGGAAGCACATCCTGAATGCATGTGCTTTGTCAGCTCTTGTTGAATCTCATGTAAATTTTCAGGCCAAGTTCAAAGGAAATCTTCAAGTGCATGAGAGGACCAGGCATTTTCTTTTGGTTTTTTAAATAATATATAACAATGCTGAAGAGGTAATTCAGCGGCATAGCACCTGCCAGCAAGTGCAAGGTCCTGAGTTTGATTCCTGGTACCAATAAATAAATAAATAAAAACAATAACTGCTCTCAAGAGAAATAAAGCAGAACAAAGCAACTAATAGTGGTGCTAATTAATTACTTAATCTATGGCAATGGTAGTGAACCTATGGCATGCATGCTGCAGCTGGCTGTTGGTTATCAATGAAAGCTCTAAAAGGATTGCCAGCACTGACCTAGAGGAATAGAATTAAGGTTCAGCATGACCTCATTTTAACCTGATGATGTTCACAAGGACCTCATTTCCAAATAAGCTCCCCCTCACAGGTACCCTTCAGGGTGAGGACTACCACATCTCTTTTGTGGGGACACTTTAGTCACTTTAATCCACAAAACACCTCACTGGGCCTTTTTCCTCTGCAGCCTCCCCACACCATAAAGTTACTAGCATGGACAGCCCCCTCCCACTTTGTGTGACCAGCGTTTGGCACAGTGGTGTGTGCCAGCACTCACCAGTGCCCCATGCTGGTGCAATCACAGACACTCTATGGGAAGAAAAGATACCCTGCCAAAGTAGCCAATACCACAGATTGGGGAGCAGAAGACAGGAAGATAATAGTGATACTGACCTCTGAAGATGTGTCATGAGAGAGGAAGGAGCGGGATGAGATGAGAAACGAGGAGGCCAAGAGTGGACACATCCCTAAGTTTCATACTCAGCGCTCCACCTGGCTCCATGAGACATCTGGAGTGGGGTGAGACACACAGGTGTGGCACAATTGGAGCTCTGGGGAGGGCTTGGCCTGAGGCCTTTCCAGACTTGTCCCAGAAGCTTCCAGATCCAGAGAGTCTAACACTGTGTGTGGTAAAGATGGCAAAATTGGAATACACGGGCCAGGAAAGCAGATAATGACTGAGGATTTGAGTTGTCAATGGACGTGGCTATTTTTGGCAAGATAGACATGTTATCCTTGAGAATTGCACTTGTACAAAAATGTCCAACAATATAAAGAATAAAACAATGGCAAATCATGCATCTGATAGTATCCAGAGTACACAAAGAACTAAAAAAATAATTTAAAAAAAAGCTAGCCTAATTAAAAATAGGCAAAGTAACTTAAGGAGACATTGGTTTAAGAAAAGCTGTATCAATGGGTAATATACAAATAAGCACATGAAAAAATACTTGACATATTTAGCCATTAAAGAAATAAGAGTTATCACTTCCAACCTGTTTACGATGGCCACTTTCCTTTAAAAAGTCAGATAATTACAGGTGCTGATGAGGATGTAGGAAAGTAGAGTCCTACCACACTGCAAGTGGGAATGTGAAATGGTGCGGCTGCTTTGAAGACAGATTGGCCACTCTTTAAAAACATAAAGCAAAGTACTATCATCTGACCCAGCATTTATGCTTCCAGGCATACATCTAGAAGGAATGAAATATGTTCACCCACAAATTTGTGCATTAATTTTCAGAGCAATGCTATTCAAGATAATAAAAAAGCGGAAGCATCTTAAATGTTCATTCCCTGATTAATAGATAAACACATTATGGTATATGTCTGCCACAGGATATTAGTCATCTATGCCAAGAGAAGTATTGACACGTGCTGCTGAGTGCATGAACCTTGAAAACATACTGAGCAAAAGTTTTAAGCCAAATCTGAAAGGTCACATATGGAGTAATGACATTGATGTGAAATGCTTAGAAGAGGCAAAGCCATAGGAACAGAAGGAATTGTTAGTGGTTACCAGCGGGGAGGGAAGGTAGTGACTGCTGATGGGTAGGAATTTCCTTCAGAAGGGAAAACTGATCAAAGGCAGAGTTCAGACATGCTCCAGAGCCTCATTTCTTTTGACAAGACCACGTATGACAACCCACGTAAGGACCCTGGTAGCTAAGCTTGTAACTTATGGTTCCTTGGCCAAGGCAGCAGTTGGGGAACCCCTCAGTAGAAAAGCCGCCACCAAACAGCCCTCCAAGCACAGAGCTCACTAATCTGTACCAGAAACTTCAGGGGGAGGTGCTCCAACAGGTCCAACCAACTGTACATCTTGAAAATTAAAACTTTATTCAATCAAACAAAAATCAAAGTCTGCTCATTGTCCAGGATACCACATAAGCCATGCATCCTTTACCTTCTCCCCCTAGGTGACATCTCTGGGAACTGTCCATGAATACATTAACTTGATAGCACTGGTCATATTGAAAAATTAGTAAGTATTTTTTAATTTTTAAAGAATGCCATTTTGACATTGCCTCCCTGGATAGATCATGAGCCCAGGAGGGAAAAATGTCCAACTGCTCCTCACTAGGTGCCAACCTAGGCAGTGCCCAATCTGTGGGTAGCATTTGATAAGCATTTGCTGAATGAATGCTGATCACCCCCACTCCCAGTTTAGAAGTAAAAGCTTGACCTAACCCACCTTGAGGGGCCTCCACAAGAGCATTGTCAGAGGACAATCATACATCTTTAATTTCCAATAGTATTCTGGGCACTGGAGCCAACCAAATTCTAATAGGCAATCCTGAGGGAGCAAGTTGCTATAAATCTGTCTCAGTTGGAAGTGCCAGAAACCTGATGCAGCTCATTCAGAAAGGAAAGGACTCATTGACTCACTGGGCTTGATAGTGCATGGCAGGTTGATGCCCTGCTCCAATGATTATAAAGTTTTCATCCTGTGTCCTGTCTCTGCTTTCCCACAGCTGGATTCCCCTCAGGTGACATTCACAGTGTAGCCAAGACAGCTGCAGTGGCAGCTCCAGGCTCACTCCAAGATTCCCCCTCATTCCCAGGTGCCATGGAGGAAGCATCCTTCCCAACCACACTGGCCAGGGCTCCAGGAAAGGGCCTCGGTTCGCAGCATTGCTCACCTTTCCACCAAGGTCAAGGACAGCTGAAAAAAATTACAACAGACTCTGTAGCTTGGAGCCATGTAAATGCATCTTCTTGTACTCTGGAGTCAAACCTTTGATTTGTATCTCATTGTCAGCAGGGCTTCTGTCCCTTTGGGGGCTCTAGAGCAGGATCTGTTTCCTACCCTAGGCCAGTTTGCATTCCTTGGCTTGTGGCCCCTTCTTCCACCTTCAAAGCCAGTAGGTAGCATCTTGTCATCTGCCTGATACCTTCCTGCCCCCTTTTATATTTATAAAGACTTGTTATGACATTGGGTCTAACTGGATAATTCAGGGTAATCCCCACATCTCAGAATCCGTAACCTAATCACACCTGCATAGTCCATTTGTCATGAAAGGTCATATATTCACAACTACTGGACTTTAGGTTGTGGCTTTAGGTTGAGGGTCATTATTTGGCCAACCACAGCAGCCAAGGTATCACCAGCATGGATCACTGGGTCATGTCTGGGGCCAGAGACCTTAGACACACCTCACTGAAGTCCCAAGAACACAGCAAGGTAAGGATGAAAAGGGAAAGAAGCCAAGCTCTAAGACTCCAAGAGACCAAGTTGGAGAAACCCCAACTGGGTCATGTGGCCAGCAACTCACTAATTATAACCAACAACTTCTTGCAGAAGCAATGACCTGGAAGAACACTCTGGGTCCCAGGTGGGCTCTATCTTTTACCTCTCTGTCACTAGTGATCTCCTTGGCATTCAAAGGAGGTACCTGAAATTTGGGGTCTTCCTTTCCTCTTGCTGCTCAGTCCTGGAGTAAACATTCTCTTCTAATTTCCTTTACACTTCCCTTAGATTTTTTTTACATCTGTGAATTGATACTGAATATTGATGGATGGATGGGTTAATTGTACTGAATATTTAGACTCACAAACTTGAAAAGGAGCTGGCATAAAATAGAAAATGGCCCTTGGTCAACTGCGCTATGCTGAGCTTTACAGCAATCAGGCAAGCTCAAGGGATCCGGGCCATTGAAAGAAAACACCCCCTCCTCCCTGCTCTGAACTGATTTTTCTTCCACTCAAGATGCCCCAGATGAGTATGTTCAGTCCTCGGAGAGCAGTGCAATTACTCGTGGCCTAATTTCCCTCCTGCTAAAGAGGTAGAAACGGAAACCACTTCAGATGATTTAAAATAAAAGGGGAGAATCACATTTTTGTCACTGGAGCTAATTTCCCTAAATTCTAATGCTATTCTACCAAAAAGAAAATGAAAACAACTTGACCAGCCACAAAATTAATTTATTTCCATACACCAAAGCCCTAGACTTGGGGAAAGAGTGTGGGCTTGGATTCCTGCTCCCAAGTCTCTTTGCTGGCAACACAGTCAGCCTCCATTTCTGCTGGTGCTGCATCTGTGGATTCCACCAAACAAGGGCAGAAAATATTTTTAAAAATTGGCAACTGTTCTGAACACGAACAGATTCTTTTGTTGACATTATTTCCTAAGCAATACAATAAAACGACTATTTACATGACATTTACATTGCATTAGGTATCAGAAGTCATCTAGAGATGATTTAATGTGTGTGGAGGAGGTTCTGTGCACACTGCGGCATTTCACTGAAGAAATCAAATGTCACAGATGTGTGCATCTGTGGAGGCCATAAAGCCCACCTTTCGCAGATGCCAAGGGACAGCTGTAATGCCAGTGACACCTGTCGTATAGCTCTCACCTCAGTGATGAACAGACAGGAAATCCAGACAAGGGCTCTGTTCGTTAAAGTGTCCCACCAACCCCAGACTTCACGGCAGTGTTCTCAGGTCACCCTGTGCCTTGCAATGAACAAAGCAAAGAGGAAGCCAAAGTCCTACCTTTAAGAAGTAAAAACCAGCACATAGACTAACAGGAAGCCTGCAAAAAATCCCAAAGCTGGAGTCACAGACAATGGGCGCCCTGTTCATCTTGTTGCTTGCGACCTGGATGTGACTGTAGGGAGAAGCCATACTGTTATTTGTGCCACGTGTTTCAATCTCATAGACACTGAAGGTACAGGGCAATGAGCTGGGGCATTTTAGCTCATATGAATTCCCCCAAACAACAGAGCAGTTTCCAAAAACCATTCAACTAACACCAGCTGAACATCCAGAGTGCCTAAGGGAGACGTGGTCCTGCTGGAGAACCTCAAGGCCATTGGGTGACAGGTCCAGTGGAAATGCTGGCAGCTGGGGTGAAAAGTGCCTGGGCATGGCACTGGTAAGTTGACCAGTGCCCCCAGAGAACAATTTGGCACAAAGTTTAAGGACATTTTTGAAATTCCGGATCTTCCAACTAGTGTTTCTAAGGAGGTGTGTGTGACAAGGAGCTAGTCCAAAATTCAGGACAAAGTGATGGACAAGGATATTCACTGCAGGCTGAAAAACAAATAAACCTGGGCCTGCAGTACAGCTCAACAGCAGGCACTTGTTGAACATGCAAAAGGTCCTGGGTTCTATTCCCAACATCGGAAGAGGGGAGGGAGAGGAAAGGAGAGAGAGAAACAAGTAGAGGAAAAGAGAGAAAAGGAAGAAATGAAGGAAAGCAAGAAGAAAGGAAAAAAAGGAGGAAGAAAGATACGAAGAAACAGAAGAAGAAAGAAAGAAATTTCCACTCTAGAGAACGTTAAGGATTCATAGTAGACTGATGCTGAGGGACACTATGCAATAGTCGTGTGCTAAACGATGGTGTTTTGGTGAACAATGGACCTGCACAGTAAGTTGGTTCCATGAGATTATGTCACCAAGTGACATCACAGGGGCTCGGTTTGTGTTAAGTAAACTTTATAAAGTTCACACAATGTCAGACTTGATTAATGACACATTTTTCAGAACCAGTATGTATCATTAAGTGACACATTGTTATGGTTTGTGTACAGATGTCCCCCCAAAGCCTCATGCAGTTGTGGGGGGGATGGGCTTTTCAGGGGAGCTGGATTTAGGATTTGTAATTGATTCACGGTCCAATGCTGGGATTAAGGGTGAGAGTGCTGCTATTAAGGGTGCATGCAGGGTAGCCTGCATACAATGTAAGGGACAGAAAGAGTCTTGTCTCTCTGCTCTCTCTTACTGCTTTTGCTATTTTCTGCCACGGTGAACTGTTGCCCCTCTGCCATGTGCCACTGTACCTTGGAGCCAACCAGTTATGGACTGAAACCTCTACAAACTGTGAGCTAAATAAACCTTTCCTACAAGTTAATAACATGGGAATGGTTATAGGTTCAAGGAAAAGTCAAATACAAAATAATATGATGTCTATCTATCTATTATCTACCTATCTATCTATCGTCTATCTATCTATCATCTATCTATCTATCTATCTATCTATCTATCTATCTATCTATCATCTATCTATCTATCTATCTATCTATAATGTGTGTATAGCTGTCCCTCCATATCTGTGGGGGTTGGGTTCCAGGAACCCACAGGGAGGGTTTTTGGCACCAGGGACCAATTTTGTAGAAGACAATTTTTCCACAGACTGGAGATAGGAGAATGGGATGCTTTCAGGATGATTCAAAGGAGCGAGCACTCTAGATCCTCTGCATGTACAGTGCACAGTAGCGCTCGTTTCCTGTGAGAATCTAAGGCAGTCACAGATCTGACAGGAGGTGGAGCGCAGGCCACACGGGAGCGATAGGGAGTGGCTGTCAATACAGATGAAGCTCTGTTCCCTCACCCACTGCTCACCTCTTGCTGTGTGGCCTGGTTCCTATCAAGCCACAGAATGGTGCTAGGTATTAGCCCATGACCCAAATCCAAGGATGTGCAATGGCTTTACATGAAACCACATACCGTCGGCATAGAACCTATGAACAACCTTCCATATGCTCTCAGTCATCCCTAGACGACTTCAGAAACAGGTGGAGGTGTGCACCCCACTTAACAGCTGGCCCATGGATGTCCTTCTCCAGGGCAGTCATGTACAAAAGGTTTCCAGGAAGCACTCCTGTTCCAGAAAAAGGCACTCAGCACCCAGAGAGGTGGCTCCCAGCCCAGGCCGGGACCAGCTCCAGGTGTGGGAGTTGCACCATTGCCCTGTACCTTCAGTGTCTGTGAGCTTGAAACACGTGGCACAAATAACAGTGTGGCTTCTCCCTACAGTCACATCCAGGTCGCAAGCAACAAGATGAACAGGGTGCCCGTCGTCTGTGACTACGGCTCAGGCTTTAGCAAGGTGGGATTTGCAGGAAACGAGGCCCCCCTGGCTGTCTTCCCAACCATCCTTGGGAAACTTCGGCATGATGTGAGTGACAAAAGGCGTCCACCTGGGGTGCTGTCAACTCATCCCCTCTCCCACTGGGCTGGGCAAGGTGGTCCTCTGAGCTGGGGTGGACAGGCCTCAGAAGCGTGGGAGTCCCTGCTGGTGACATATAGAAGCTGGGCCCAGGCCAGAGTTCGGCTTCAGCTGGGCTGGGCTGGGGTGTGGACTTGTAGGCCTGGCCTCTCCCCACAGTCATTCTCCCAGAGCCACTGGCTTCCGAGGAGCAGCAGGTTATAGAAGTTAGTCTCTTGGTTTGTTTTGTGCTGCTATGAGATATGATAAAAAATATGATCAATGTTTAAATTTTTAAAATTTTTTACAGTAAAAGACACATTACCATTAACCCCTGTCGAAATGCTCCCCCCTCACTTCAAACACACTTTTTCTGTCATTCTTGCCACTTTCTGAAGCAGTTCTGGAAGTCTTCTTTCTTGAGTATCTTTAGTTTCTCTGTCATGATGGCCTTGATACTCTGAATTTATTAAAAACTGTTATCCTTCGTGGTCATTTTGACTTTGGAGAAAATCCAGAAGTTGCACCATCTCTTATCTGGTGAATAACGTGAACGACGACACAGTGGCAAGCCCGCCTTTCCATTGGATGGTGTTTGGCAGCTGTTTGTATTTTTGATCACACCGCGTAAGGACACTCATGAAGGAGGACTTCAGGGGTTGCTCTGGACAGTGACGAGAATGATGGGATGGGAGTGTTCAAAGCAAAGAGGACTATTTTATGGGAGATTAATGGCAATGCGTCTTTCATGGCAATACATTTTAAAAATTTAAGCACACACCATGTTTTTGATCAGCCCTTGTATGATACACTATCTGGAGCTGGGTAATTCATAAAGAACAGAGATTTACTCCCTACAATTCTGGAGACCGAAGTCTAAGATCAGAGGCCTGCATCTGACTGGGGCTTCTCCCTGCAATCCCCCACCCCCATGGCAGAAAGTGTCGGGGGGGATGCAGAAGGAGAAGGTGTGGAACAAGGAGACGCTCTTCCTTTGATCAGGAACCTGTTCCCTGGATAGCATTAACAGTACTTTAAAACTGTAAAAGGCATTTTTAGCTCATAGGCTCATAGGTACAAAAAACTGGACTAGCTTTGTAAGGTTAAGGTTTCACATGGCCCTGAACCAGCTGCTCATCTTTAGAAATTCTGTCACAAAGGACTGGCCTAGGAAACCTGTGAATCTTAATCTCTTGCTTTGTGTCAGTTTGCTCAAGCTGTCCTAACAAAGCACCACAGGCAGGTGTCATAAACAGGCATCATGGTCTCACATTCTGGGGGCTGGAGGTTCAAGATCAAGGTATGGGTAGGGCTGGTCCCTCCTGAGGCCTCCGTCCTTGGTTTGCAGCTGATATCTTCTCGCTGTGTCCTCTCACTGTTGTCCTTTGTGTGTCTGTGTCATGACTTCCTCTTCTTGTAGAACCCCAGTTAAATGGATTAGGGCACTGCCGAGCAACCTCCCTGTAACTTGGTCACCCGCAAAGACTCCATTTCCAAACACAGTCCATACTAAGGTACAGGGGATTAGGAATCCAACATGTGACTTTGGGGGACATGTTCGGCCAGTAGATGCTTTAAGGACTGATACAAGGTATAGTCTCTTTAAGGATTAGAGGGCCTGGGGATGGATCTGGCCCAAGACTCAAAGGACTCTCCTTGGAAGCTGTAGCTTGTCCCCAGCTGGGCCATCTAGAGCCAGATGGATGCATGCCATAGACCTGCTGGAACCAGAAAAAGGCCCGGCGGAGAGGTGGGAGGAGGCTGGCACTGGAGATGTGTCCTGGTCATGCTCCGGGGAACCAGTTTGGTGTGTTAACAGTTTCTGTTGAAATTGAGCCAGGGAGCTTCCCAGAAGGGCCTCCCAAGCTCCCCAAATAAAGCCTTTGTTGCTAGTGATGGCTGTTAGCTTTCCCGAGCCCAGGAGCAGGTGAGCAGCAGAGATAAGAGAATGCAGAGGGTCTGGCTTAATCTACTACACAAGTAAGAGGGGAGGTACCCCGATGTAGCTCCCAATTTGCAGCACACAGACTTAGCTTTATCTATGACCACCTGAGCAGCGCCATGGGAAGAGAGTGGACTGTCCCTGCCTACCTGCCCTCCCTCCCCTCCTCACTGTGTCTCCCAGAAGCAGGAGCTCAGGGCTCCTCTGCCCTCTCTATTCCCTGCAGAGTTTTGATGCAAAGTCATTTCCCCACCCTGAAACCTAACTCTTTTGAATAGTTCTCATCAACCCAGCCAGATAACAATGTACTGTCCCTACCTATTTTGGAAGGTTTTACCAGGTAGCTTGGAGAGAGGATGGGAGAATAAATTAGAGGAGGGGTAGCAGGAACGTAGACCTTACAATATCATAACTGCCCAGGCATCCCAGGACTGCCATAATGCAGAGCGCTTAAAACAGTACACATCAGCTCTTCCTGAGATTTTGGAGCCTCAAGGGTTCAGCAGAGCTGTGCAGTTCCAAGTCTCTAGGGTATGCTCCTTCCTGCCTTTTCTAGCTCTGAGGACCCCGGGCTGTGGCCTTACCACTCTAGTCTCTGGTTCTGACCTTATGGGCCCTCTCCCCTTTTTCCTTCTCTGTCTCAATCTCCCTCTCACTTTCTCCTCTATGGACCTTTGGCATTGGGTTCAGAACCCACCTTAAGGCCAGGACCCTCTCCTTTGGGGCCTTTACCTGAGTTATATCAGCAAAGATTCTTTTTCCAAAGAAAGTCACATTCACAAGGTCTGAGGGTTAGAGCATGGACATATCTTTCTGGGGCCACCATTTACCCCACTGCAGCTGGCTTCTCCCTGGCACCATCAGTCCCGACTTTATCTTTCATGCTTCTGCTCTGTACTGGAATTCTGGGGCTACAACTCAGCAAACAATAATTCCAGGACTTATTTAACAACAACTCTTGTTGGACTTTGCAAGCAGAACACTTTAGAAGCAAACTGAAGCCTGGCGTGGTGGCATGCTCCTGTAATCCCAGCACTCGGAAGGCTGAGGCAGGAGGATTGTTGCAAGTTCAAGGCCAGCCTGGGCTACAAGGTGAGCCCAAGGCCAGCATGAATCGCATAGCAAGACCCTGTCTCAAAAAGACAAAAAAGAAGCAAACTGAAAGTGTAAGGTGGGGGTGTCCAGGCCTTGCTTTCCTGCTCTTTCCTGCTCTCCTCTTGAAGCAGCAGCAAGTGCTCCAGCACTAACCCCCTACCCCCAGAACCCAAGGCAGGACCCCAGTAACCAACAGCGCCCTCCTCCTGCTCCAACTCTGCCTTAGGAGACTCCTCTGGGCTTGGTCTACAACCCCACTTGCTCTGATTGCAAACACATTTGTTCTGCAGTGTTACTACTGCTTGCATCAGGAACACATTCTGTAGCCTGGGAAAAAGTGTGTGTATGGAGGAGAAAGCACATGTTAGCTGTGTTCATGGGGTACTTTCCAGAAATCCCAGTGGGTGCCTGAGATTTCAGGGAGTACCCCATGCAACTCAGGCTGTTTTCCTCCGTACATACAGACCTAGGAAAAAGTTTAATTTATGAACTGGGCATGGTAAGAAATTAAGAACATTAAGTAGTAATAAAATAGAACAATAACAAGATCTGGTAATAAAAGTTATGTGAATGTGATCTTTTCCTGAAAAGAGTCAAGATAGATATTAACATTTTTGGACCACCTATAGCTGAAACCCTAGAGAGTGACACCACAGGTGCCAAAGAGTATGGTACAAACAACAGCACATCAGAGAGCAGGGCCGAATATAAATGGGCTGTATAAGTGTGAGACACAGGGGCCTAGCATGACAAAATCAAGCTCTTCACCAAAGTAACATCAAGTGATCAAGATCAGTTATAAGAGCACAAGTCGTCTGAGCCCTGCAGGCTATGCTTGGCCTCCATTTGCTTGAGCCATGTCACCCCCAGCCCGTGGGCTTCACCCCAGCTTTGGGCAGCAACAGCAGCTTCTACCTCTGTGGGGTGTCATGCTCCTTCCAGGTCTAAGCTCCTGACCCCTCCATAGTCTTGAGTCTGTGCTTTTCCTCGCCTTCCCAAGGTGTGGTGTCTCAGAGTATCCCTGGGGTTTCTGCATCCCACTCTTCACCCAGTAATCCAGGCTGGCAACCAAGATGGCAGCAAGGCCTCTTGTGGGAGGGCTGGAGGGAACCCAGCAGCAGAACACAGGCCTCACCCGAAGTCACGCATCCATTCCAGCCTGAGCAGCCACCTTGATCTGCAGGCAATGGGACACCACGCTACACACTGTGCAACCTCAAAGAGGGCAGTGAGGCTCCTTCCATACCCTCGCGGCCCACTCATTGAGATGGGGGTCAGCTGGAGAGTGTTAGAGAAGTTACTGCAGTATTAATTGTCCTGCAGCTGTGCTGCAGTATTGCCCCATAGCACTCCTGCCCCAGGATCGTGCTCCCTGCAGGCTTACCCCAGCCAACGGCTGAGCATGGCCCTTTCCAGAAGACCTGGGGCTCCTCAAATGAGTGAGTCTGGACCTGCAACTCCCTTCGCAGAACCTGTTCATGTACAGTAGCCCACAACCCTTGCTCACTGACTCCTGTCTTGTACCTGGAGTCAGACACGGGCATCAGCTTGATAGCTCTGCATCCTAGCTCCCTGCCCGTTTTCATCCACAGAGGGCTGTTTCTTGCTAACATCTCACACCTTTAATCCCAGCTGTGTGTCTGCTTCTTGGTGGGCCCAGATTAACACACCAGACAACTGGTAAATCCCAAGTGGCAGAATGAAAATTAATCTCCATTGAAAGCAGCTAGGTTCATCTTCCCAAAACCGAGGGCTTGAATCACACTGCAAACCTTTTCCCAGTCAGCCCTCCAAAGCAAATGTCCCAGTTATGTCCCTAAATGCCCCTACCATAGCTTCTCTGCCCTGCTGCCCTCAGTTTCCTCATCTTCAGAGTAGTGGGACGTGTGTCCTGGCAGAGACACCTCCGAAGCATTTCACATGCAGGCAGTTGGCCAAAACCTTCTAGTGGCCACTTGTTGAAACTGTGCCCGGGGCTGGAGAGGGCCCTTCATGCTCACACTGTGACTTGGGGCCCTTCCTGTTGTTGTTCAAGTTGGCCAAGCACAGCTGAGCCCCCGCCTCCCACTCCTTTTCTGGACTGATCCATCCTGCCATGTTTTCCAGACTATGTTGGTGGGAATGGAGGAGGAAGACTGGTTTATGGGAGATGATGCCCAAAACAAGAGAGAGAAACTCATTCTGCAGTACCCCATCTCCCGGGGAGATGTCACCAGCTGGGACAACCTGGAGAAGGTGGGTCACAGCTTCCACTGGGAGGACCTGGCACAGGACCTCCTATCACTGCCTCAGCACCAAGGAAAGGGTCTTTTGCCAGGAATGGAGATCTCTGCCACAGCTCTTAGCTCTTAGCCCCTCTAGACATCTCATCATGGTCTCAACTACCAGGCTCTGCAGTCAGGAGGCTTGAGTTTGAATCCTGTCTCTTCTGCTTATTATTGAAGTCATTTGAGACATGAGCTGTAGCCTTATAATCCTCAGTTTCCTTGTCTTAAAGGCAGGTATACTTGCTCTTACTATGCTGCTACTGTGGGGATTAGAGGGAAAAATGGAAAAGAGATCCTTAATCCCAGGTATGAAGAAATATTACATACCATGAAATCAAACCTCTTTCTGTCCATAACCAAGGGTTCTGATCAGAGCCTCCATGTGTGTTAGGACAGGTTGCAACTGCCTTAGAAGACATACCATAGTCAGATAGTTTAAACAACGGAAATCCATCACCTCACAGTGCTGGAGGCCGCAAGTCCAAGATCAAGACAAGGCTAGTTTTTCAGGACACAGATACATTAACATCTGTACAGCCCAAGTGTCTGCCCTAGTTGTAGCTCTGAGTGTAATGGGGATGCAGACACTGAAACTGTGTAGACTGACTTTGGAGTGTGCAGGCCCCCAGCTTCCGGTGTCCTTTCCCACTGGGCTGTTGTTGCCCTTTCCCCTCCACTGTGCGGGGCTCACCCTGTTTCCCTACATCTTGGGGGCTGGTCCTGTGTCTGTAGTCAATGCCAGCTCTGGGTTTCAAGTTTTTAGCCAGGCACAGGACTCATCTATAGTATACGGGAGGGAATGTGTGAGTTATATGCATGCATTGCCATTCCAGCTTACAGTCCTTGGATTTTAGTATCTGGTGAGTTCGTAGAAACAATCCCCATAGATACCTAAAGATTACTGTATTTTGAGCAGCGTCTGCAGCCTCCAGTTCAGAGTCAGAGCATTGTGACCTGCTGACACTGCAAAGAAGGCATAGCATGACTATGGGTGAGACACACAGCCTCCGACTGTATACCAGGCCTAGAGGAGGAAGTGGGGCAAGTGAAACCAGAAAGCTTGGTACTATATTGAGAACCTTGGATCTGAGTCTTACAGACATTTGCACCCACACTGTGGGGTGAGTTTGCAACCAGGCAGGAGTCCCTTTCTGTGCCCTCAATGCCCCCACTCAACCCTGATTCACCTACCCACACACATCCAAGGATAGGTTGTCACCCCCTGCTTCAAGATATCAGAGCATTGTCAGCTAGGCATGGTGGCGCATGCCTTTAATTCCAGCACCCAGAAGCCTGAGGTAGGAGGAGCGTTGTGAGTTCGAGGCCAGCTTGGGCTACAGCATGAGCAAGGCCAGCCTGAACTACATAGTGCAACCCTGCCTCAAAAAAACCAGGGCTGGGAGTTTGGCTCAGTGGCTTAAGCACCTGAGCAGGTGCGAAGTTGTGAGTTCGATTCCCGGTACTGACAAAAAAAAAAAAAAGGGATATCAGGCATCAAGGTACAAGTCCACCTGGATTTTGCCACTGCACAAATACTGTCATGCCTTGGGCTTCTGCAACCTCATGATGCTTCCACAGCCCAAGTTTCTCCATGCCTCTTACCAGCAGAGCTGTCCCTGGCTTCTCTCCATCACACACAGAGCTTCCCTCCCAAGGAGCAGGCAGTAAAGCCACCTCTAATAACTAGCATTGTTTATGGAGCCCAGCTGCATGCCAAGGTCTACACTAGGTGGCACAGGCTGGACTGTGCACCTCTGGAATTATATCCTGGAATTCTGATCTCTGGTCCCTCAGAATTTGACTGCATTTGGAGACAGGACCTTTAAAGAAGTGATTACGTGAAAAATGAGTTCATTAGGTTGGGTCTTAATCCACAAGACTGGGGTCCTTATAAGAAGAGGAGATTGGGATGCAGACACATGCGGGAAGGGGATGCTGTCTGAAAGCTAAAGAGAGAGGTCTCAGGAAGGAGCAGCCCTGTGGACACCTAGATCTAGGACCCCCAGTGCCTGTGGTGTGGGACAAAGACTGTTGTTGGAGCCGCCTGGCTGCAGGGTTTGACAGGAAGTAGAAAAATCAGGCTTTTTAATAAAATCATTATTAATCGTCACAATCCCCTCTGAGATAGGGACTAGTTTCTATCTCAAAGATGGGGACATAGTGGGCCTACAAGGTCACTTTGCTTTTAGGGCACACACTTGTGTGTGGCAGAACATCTGTCAATGCTGGGCTCTCACCGTGCACAGCCAACGTGCCTGACTGCAGATTCACCCCAAAGTGTGGCTGCAAATGTTTGTAAGAGATCCGAGGTTCTCCAGCACCACGCCTTCTGGTTTCACTTGCCCCACTTCCTACTCTCAGCCTGGTATATAGTCGAAGGCTGTGTGTCTCCCCATAGTCACGCTCTACCTGTCCTGCAGTACCATCAGGTCACAACGCTCTGACTGTGAACTGGAGGCTGCAGATGCTGCCCAAAATACAGAAATCTTTAGGCATTTGTGGGGATTGTTTCTAGGACCTCCCCAGATACTAAAATCCAAGGGCCATAGGATGGAATGACAATGTATGCATATGACCCACACATACCCTCCCGTATACTTTAGATAAGCCCTATGTGTCTTGTGATACCTACTATAATAGAAAGGTCATGTAAATAACTGATATACTATATTGTTTAGAGAGTAATGGCAAGAAAAAAAACTCTGTACATGTTCAGAACAGACACATTTTGGGGGAATACTTTTGATACTTGGTTGAATCTTTGGACACGGAACACATGGATTCAAAAGTCAACTATATTGCTTCGTCAGATTGGAAAGAGAAAAGAAAGAAAGAAAGAAAGAAAGAAAGAAAGAAAGAAAGAAAGAAAGAAAGAAAGAAAGGGAAAGGAGAAAGAAGAAAGAAAAGAAAGAAAGGGAGGAAGGAAAAGAAAAGAAGAGAAAAAGGAAAAGAAACAAGAAAGATATATGTGATAAATGGTTAGATTGGATTGATGATAGAGATAAAAGAAACAGATTGATGAGAGAGAGAGAGAGAGAGGGAGAGAGAGAGCTGACACACTATTTGAGTAGCTGGGCTCTCTTCCGTCCTCAGAGCAGCCCACTCTGCCCTCCTCTGTTCCCCCAGATTTGGCATCATTCCTTCTACCAGGTGCTCCACATCCCCCCCGAAGAGTATCCTTTGATGGTGACTGAGCCACCCTTAAACTCAACATCCACCAAAGAGAAAGTGTGCCAGGTAACAGGGCCAGGTGGTTGAAGGGTGGGTTGAACCAGGCAGCCCAGGGTACCTGCACAGATTGCAGAGTCCTCCTTGGGGCTGGAGTGGGGCCAGGTGGGGTGGGCACTTCAGGGTTCCCTGCTGGCTGCTGGTGTTCTCATGTCATCCGGATCTCCTAATGAGGATGTTGATGGGCTAATTAAGCAGCAGTGAGGCTCATCCATCTGGCCCAGCGCCCCTGAGCCTAGCCCTGTCTCCTGCAGCGAACGGCAAACTGAAGTGTAGGTCCAGGCCAAGGCACCACCTGCACATGGAATAGCACGCCATGGATGAGGTGCCAGCCTTGTGAAAGAAAGCCCAAAGTGCTGGACCGTCCCACAGACAGGACACAACAGGTATCTACCTGGAGAACACCCACTGTCCACAAGGACCTTGGGAGCTGGAGGGGGATCTGAGGGCAAGGCCACCTTCACCCCAGGAACATGGTGCTCCTCACTGTACTGGGCAGAAGAGAGCACTAGGTGTGTGCACATGTACAGAAGAAACTGGCTTGTGAGGTTGCTGCCGTCATGAACTGGAGACCCAGGGGCTCCATAGTGCAGCCTCAATCTGAAGACCCAGGGGAGCCACCACCCCAGTTCAAATCTGAAGACCAGAAGGTCCCTGTCCCAAATCTGAGGTCAGGCAGGGGTGACCTCCTACCCAGGCCCCACATTCTTCTCAGAGAACGCACCACGCTTGCTGAAGAGGGCCGCTTGCCTCCCTCAGTCCACTGACTCAACATCAGTCTCATGCAAGAACACTCCCCTGGATACACTGCTGTAATGCTTGCCTAAACATCTGTGTCCCCAGAGCCTGGACAGGTCCATCTATGGAATTCGCCATGGCAACACCTATGCGGTGGGCACAGCACCTGCCTGTGGTGTATCCCTCTCTTCTCCCTTCCCTCCACTTCCTGTCTCTCTGCCCCAGATCTACCCTGCTTATGTCAGGGGCCAGCAGAAGACCAGAGGAGCATCCATCCGGGTTTCTCCTGCAGAAGTTGATAAGAAGATTCCACCTGTGGTGACTTACCTCCTAGAGAAAGCAGTTTGGATGCTGCAGTGTGCCAGGGCTGATCATGGGGCCACTGCTACCTTAAACCCCAAAAAGCAGTAATGGTCACCCAGAGAGAGGGGCCTCACCCAGAAACTATAGTATCAGAAGAGAGACCTGGCTGGAAATGAGAAGGGACATCAAAGCCCTACCTCCCTTTCTGGCATCCCTATCTCTTTTTGGTGCCTCTATGGACAGAACGCAAAGGGCCACCCAGGAGAGGTGCCAGGATTCCGCCCCGGCAGAGGGCAGTGAAGACCAAGGATGCAATGGCCAACTCCCTCCCCCACCCCGCCTCTCTCACAGCCACGTTGCAGAGAAAGGGACATTTCTGCCCCTATGGGCTCTGCCTTCCCCTTTCCCTCATGCAACCCCAACCAGTGTACCTCTGGGTAGCTGCCTGACTTCCATGGCCCCAGGAGACTGGAACAGCTGAGAGGCGCAGCGTCCAGTTTCCTCCTGGAAGATGTCTCTGTGTTAACAGAAGTTTGGGGCCCAAATCTCAGAGGAGAAGCCAGTGCAGGCAGTAGCCAAGGTACCAAGAAGGGCCTGGCACTGGGGCCCCTGGTTCTGACCCCAGCTCTACAAGTACATGTGATGTCAGGTAGCTCAGTGGTCCTCCATCAGCCTTGGCTTCCTCTTCAGAAGTTTAATTGTGGTACCTTCCTGGGGTTGTGGCAAGGATGGAATGAATTAATGCCTTTAAAGCACTAGAGCTTCCTCCATACTGAGTCTTCAGCAAATGCTGCTCTTACTGTCCTGCGACTGGCTTATGCATCTTTACTAACAATTGTTTGACTGTAGGATCCCCAAGGTCCTCCAGACCCTCCAAGTTCTGAGACCTTCATGCTCCACTGTGCACAGCAAGGGTTGAGGCTAGCATTTCTTTTTGTGATTTCTAGGGGACAGGACTCTGGTCCCATCTCAAAAGCTGTCCTCCCATCAGGAGTCCCTTTCCTCCCAGCCATGGGCCACACTTGCACATCCATCACCTGTGGATGCCAACCTATGGGGTTTCCAGTTTGGGGTAAATGAAGCCACCACAAGTCAGCATGAGCTGTTCTTCACACAGATGTTTTCCCTTCTGGGTGAATACCCAAGCCCAGCCTGAGTGCTGCCCAGTGATCCACTTATGTACCTTTCAAGCACCGTGTTCAAGGATGCAACCCTGCCATGCATGATTATCAGTTTCTAAAATTTGCTGTCTTGGCCCCATTTTGAGGTCCTGGCTGAGGCCATTCAGTGCCCCTTTGAGCAGCTGAGTAAGTCCACACTCCATCACTGCCCTTGCGAGACTCTTAGACTCTGAGGCCACAGTGCCAGTGCCAATCTTCCTGGGCCCACGTGCCAGATTCCTAGGAACAGCTCCCCAGCCAGGAGTCCAGGAAATGGTCCAAATGAGCTCCTGCAAGGGAGCCCTTGAAACCTGTCTGCAGGGCTGCTCACTGTCACAGTACCTGGGCACAAGTGTCTGTGTGGGCCTGCCTGGTACCCTGTTACTACTCAGGAGCAGGCAGGAGAGTCCCTCCTTCTTTCTAGCTGAATGGCTAGAAAAACCACTGAAATAGCCCCAACAGCTAAAGCGACCCTCAGACCCCACAGAACACAGCATCACAATCTCATAGGTATCAACCACTCACAGAGCTAACCCCAAAGAGGCAAAGCTCTGCTGCCAGCCACCTGAGCTTGGTCCCCTCTGCCACCTGCTCACTTACCTTTTTACCTGTGAGTCTCATATGCACAAAGTGAATATCACATACCTGGGCAGGCAAAGCCAGGTGTATCTCACCTGGTTACTGCTTCTGATGCTGGTATCCAGTCGGCATCCAGACTCCCTCTGAAATAAATCATGTCTGGACAAGATGTCCAGCATGTAGTTACCACATGGGAACTGTTAGCCATGGTTACCTCTGTCGTCGTGAAAGACAGCTCCTCCCAAATCAAAAGGTGGAGATTGCACGCCACCGCACACTTCTCAGCAGCAGAAGGAAGAATGTGTCCCCTGAAGACAACTGTGAGTCTATGGAGGCCTTCTGTCAAGACACAGCAGTGACTACATCTGGTGCCCTAATCCAATCAGTCTCCACAGCCACAGGAGCCCTCAGAAGAAGGTGGGGAGCCCATTTTACAGACCAGGAAACAGAACCCAGTGCTAGTTGTGACACAGCACTGGAGGGGATTGTGCCTTTGACCTGGCCCAGATTGCTCCAGGGCCAGCGCCTGCTGTAGTGGGGACCCATACTGACCTAGGGGAGTGAGCTGGGGCCCTGCCTTCTCTGTCTACACCTCAGGTTGACAGCTGCTAATGCTCTTTCCTAGATCCTGTTCGAGACCTTCAATGTACCTGCCCTGTCTTTAATCAATCAAGCAGTCCTCTCACTCTACGCTTCTGGCCAAACTTCTGGTGAGTGGCCCTGTGGAAGCCCCGCCCACACATCCTTGTCCCTGTGACTGGTGACTGGTGACACACTATGGCTCACAGCCCAGTCCCTCCCTGACAAATAATCAAAGACAATTGCTCAAAACTCACACTCCTGGCCCTTTTCTTGATTCCCTTTCCTTTCATCTCTCCTGGTTAAATAGACCACTCCCAGACTTTAACAGTTTGCAGGACTCACTTTTTCTCTTTAACAGCTTTACTGACACATAGTCGACATACAATAAACTGAATAATTTTTAGGCATACAATTTGTCGAGTTCTCAAAAAAGCCATCACAACCAATATTATGAACCTACCCACCACGTCTGAAGTTCCCTTCATACTGCCACTCTTCCCCTTTCTGCCTGTCCCCAGATGACCACCAGCCTGTCCCAATAGGGAAGTTTGCATTTTCCAGTATTTTATATAAAGGGAACTATGAGGCAAGTGCTCTATTTTGTGTGTCCTTTTTCTACTGTGCATAATTATTTGGAGATTCATCTGTCCTCTTGTTCGTATCAATAGTTCGTTTCTTTTTATTGCTGAGTAGTGTTCCGTTTTATGAATGCACCATGCTTTGTCTATTCACCCATGAATGGCTATTTGGGTCATTTCCAGTTCGGGGCTATTATGAATAGAGTTGCTGTGGACATTCATGTGCAAGTCTGTGCATGGATATATGCTCTCATTCCTTTTGGGTAATTACCTACAAGGGAAATGACTGGGTCATATGACAGGTGTATGCTTAAATGATTTTTTAAAGAAAATCTGCCTAACTAGTTGCCAAGGCAGCTGCACCATTTTGCATCTCCACAGACGCATGGGAGAGCTCCAGTTTCTCCACATCTTCCCTTGCTTTGTGGTCAGTGTTCTGCTTTTTAGCCATTCCAACAGGAGTGCAGTGAGGTCTTCTTGTGGCTTTATCCACATAATCCCAATGACCAGTGATATGGAACACATTTTCTTGTGCTTTTTGCTATTCATGTGTATCAGTCACTTTTCTCTCACTGAAACCCAAAATTTAAAGGAGGTTTATTTTGACTCAGGGTTTTAGTCCTTGGTCGGCAGATTCCAACACAGAAACAGCATAGTGAAAGGTCATGGAAGCCAGAAAGCAGAGAGAAGGGAGGAGCTGTGGTCAAGGACAGACCCACCTCCAACCAGACCCCACCTTCTGAAAGCACATTCGGTTATGAACTCATCCATGGATGAAGCCGCTGATGAGTATCGTGGCCCCATGATTCAACCACCTTCCAAACACATGAGACTTTGGGGGATGATTTTAGGTCTAAACCATAACAGCATACATCTACTTCAACAAAGAATCTCTTTCAATGCTTTGCAAGGTTCATCTGTATGTTCCGTCATCTTTTCCTTTCCTTGGTACAAGTCTTCCTTCAAATGTATGTTCACTTCATTTTGCAGAAGGTTTTAATTTCCATAAAGTCCAACTTTATTTTTTGTTTTGGATCATGCCTTTGATATTCTGTCTAAGAAAGAAATGCCAAAGCCAAAGCTTTTTGGCTATATTTTCTGTGTTAGGTAGCTTTCCACGGCTGTCACAAGCTACCTGAGACCTTCAATTTAAAGCAGGAAAGGTTTATATTTTGGCTTATAGTTTGAGAAGTTTCAGTCCATGATCAGTTGGCTTCATTGATTTTAGGCCTGTGGTGAGGTGGGACATCATGCTGGAAGGGTGTGGGAAGGGAAAACTACTCACCTCATGGCAGCCAGGGAGCAGAAAGTGAACAAGGAGAGGACCAGGGACAAGATAAACCTATCGAAGAACTACTTCCTCCTATCTCTGAGGACCTACTTCCCCCTACTAGATCCCACCTACTGAAGTTTCCTATACCTTCAAAGAGCCCGTTAAGCTATTATTAATCCATAAATGAATTAAACCATTGATGATATCAGAACTTCATGATTCAAACACCTCCCAGAGGCCCCATCTCTGAAAACTGCTGCATTGAGGACCAAGTCTTCAATGCATTAGTTTTTGAAAGACATTCCAGATGCAAACCATACCAGTTTTCTTCAAAGACTTTTACAGATTTTTAGATTCACACAGTTCTATGATGTATTCTGAATAAACGTTTGTATATGGTATAAGGGATGAATGAAGGGTGTGTGTGCCCTCTTGTTTCTACAATATATATTGAAAGGTCACTCTTAATTGAGATGCCTTTGTTTACTTTGAAAATCTGCTTTGCACACTAATGTGGGTTTCCTACTGTGCTGTCTATCTTGTTCCATCAATTTTCTAACTTTAGGCTGATACCACTTTGTCTTGATTACCATAGCTTATGAAGTCTTCAAATAAAGTAATATTAATGGTACCACTTTGGCCTCCCATGTTGAAAAAAATGTTTTTTCAAAGGACCTATTCTAGGTCCTTTATATTTCCTCACATGGCTTTTAGAATCAGTTTGTAATTTTCTAAAAAAAAAAAAAAACTGTCCTCTTAAAGCTCTTAAACCTGCTTTGGGCTCCAGAATTGCAATGAGTGTGGATACAGCAGTTTGGAGGGAAGTGACTTCTTAAGACAATTTAGTCTTCTGATTAGTGAATCATGAATGTGGTACACTTGTTAGGTCTGTCCTAATTTTCTTTTACCATTGTTGTGTTATTTACAGCATACACGTAATACTTGTCTTTTGTCTAATTTATGTCTAAGTATTTCATACATTTGGATGCTATTGTAAATGGTATTTTATCTCAACTACTCATGATTCATTGCTATTATATAAAGAAACAATTGAGGTTTTTTTTGTTGTTTGTTGTTGTTGGTTTTTTTTTTTTTTTTTTTTTTTTTTTTTTTTTTTTTTTTTTTTTTTTTTTTTTTTTTTTTTTTTTTTTTTTTTTTTTTTTTTTTTTTTTTTTTTTTTTTTTTTTTTTTTTTTTTTTTTTTTTTTTTTTTTTTTTTTTTTTTTTTTTTTTTTTTTTTTTTTTTTTTTTTTGCTTGTTTGACTATTTTTTGGTGCTGGCAATCAAACCCAGGGACCTGTGCATGCTAAGGAAGTGAGCTATCATTTAGGTATATCTCCAGCTCTTCCAGTATTTTTTTGTACATTCATAACTTATCTTGATACTCAAATTTATTTTTGTAGATTTAATAGGGTTTACTACTTAGGCAATCAAATTGCCTACAAGGAAAATGTTGCTTCAATATTTCCACATTGAATGTTATTTATTTATTTATTTTTCTCACCTGATTGCTGGGACTCCATGCTACGATAATGAGTCTAATCAATAAGGGCAAAAATTCTTGTCTTGTTCCTGCTCTCAGAAGGAAATCAGTCTTAAAACATTAAGTACTATGTTTTTCCAGAGATGTCATATCAATTTAAAGAAGTTAGTCGGACATGGTGGCCCACACCTTTAATCCCAGCACTCAGGAGGTTGAGGTAGAAGGAGCGTTGTGAGCTCGAGGCTGGCTTGGGCTACAACGAGAGCGCAAGGCTGGCCTGAGCTACATAGTGCAACCCTGCCTTAGAAAAACTAGGGCTGGGAGTTTGGCTCAGTGGCTTAAGCACCTGCCCTGGCAGGTTGTGAGTTCGATCCCCGGTGCTGAAAAAAAAAAATTTAAAGAAGTTCTCCTGCATTCTTATCTAGCTGAGAAATTTTTATTTTTAAATTACTAATACATGTTAGGTATTGCTAAATGCGCTTTCTGTATTTATTGATGTGATTGTGTGGATTTTCATGTATTTATCGATGTGGTTGTAGTGAATTACCTTGTTTGAATTTAAGTGGTAAAGCTACCTTACATTCTAGAGACAGAACATACTTGGTCATAACATATCATCCTTTTTTTATACTGTCATTGAAATCTATTTGCCAAAATTTTATTTTGAAGTTTTGTGTATATGTTCATGAGTGATCATGGCCTGCTCTTTTCTTCTTTCTCTCTTTCTTTCTCCCCTCCTTTCCTCCCTCCTTTGCTTTCTTCCTTCTTTTTTTGTGGTACTAGGGATTGAGCCAAGGGCATTTGCCTGGATCTACATCCCTAGTCCTCTTTTATTTTTTATTTTGAGACAGAGTCTCACTAAAGTGCCCAGGCTTGAGACCCTCCTCCCTCAACCTCCCAGAGTGCTGAGATTATAGGCATGTGCCACACCACAAAACCTACTTTCTTCTCTTACAGTGTTCTCTCTCTCAGGGGTACTGTGCATTGTTGCCTGGTGTCCAGTATCTTGAAAATGTGTTTTGTTCTCTCTTTTAGTTGTGGGTGGGAGGGAAACCCCTCCCTGGTCTCCATTGCAGCTGGTATGGGAGAGGTGCTTTGGACTCAGCATGCACCATTGAAATTTTCAGGTCTTGCTCATCAGAGTGAAAGAAGTCAGCTGCCCAGACTCCAATTGGCTCTGGACAGCCTCCAAAGCCACTGTGTCATACAAAACAAGATCATGTGTTCCCCCTCCTTTTGTACCATCACATCTTTGTGTACTTTGATAAGTGCAGTGTATTCCTCCTCCACTACGCTCAGACTCTCCCAGCATTTTGGTGCCATCCAGAGAATCCCAGTAGGTTTTTTTTTTTTTTTTTTTTTTGCAATTATTGCTAATGTTTGCATGTTGAGTTTAATAAGAAAATCCTCTGGCTTTCATCCAAAACATTAGTTTCTTTTTCTTATCTTAGCTCAGGCCCTTTGTCTTCCCCTCTGCTTCTCCTCAGACCCTGTCCCCTTCCACCTCCTCTTCCTGCAGACTCACAGCTGGGAAGGGATGCTGTGCCCTACTTGATGATGCCACCATGTTCTCCTACCTAGGAACAACTATTGAATCTGGAGAAGGAATGACGTACTTTGTACCCATCAATGATGGCTGTCCTTTGCACCAGTCGACCTTCCAGCTGGACGTAGCTGGCCAAGACCTGACCTTGTACCTCCTGCAACTATTGACAGAGAGAGGGAACTTCTTAGTAGGCACAGGTAGGACACTGCTTTTCTCAGTCAGGCAAATTAGTGCTTGGGTATGAGTTTTTCTTAGTGGAATCAACTACAGTCCTCAATTTGCAAAGCTGAGGCTACTGTACCATCATCCAAACTCCAAAAACAATACTATTCATAGTTAGAGACACACAGAGGCTTTACAATGATGACAAGGGCAATCATAGTGATGGGGAAGATGGCGATGATGATGGTGGTGATGTTGACTGTGATTCAGCTTCTGATAATGATGATGGGAAGATGGCGAGGATACGATAGTGAGGAAGGTTTAGTGATGATAATGGTGGTGATGGTGATGGTGATGATGATGATGGTGATAATGGTGATGGCAGTGATGGTGGTACTGATGGTAATGGTGATGATAGTGATGATGATGGTGATGGTAGTGATGATGATGATGGTAATGGTGGTGGTGGTGATGTTGTTGGTGATAATGGTGATGATAATGATCAGCTAAGCTTTACAGAAAAGTTACTCTGTGTGGAACATTGGGTCGAGCGAACGTTTCACACTCATTCTCCCATTGCTTCTCATTGCAACTCTATAGGGAAGAACAATTATTTCTATTGTAAGAAGAGGCCTAGGAAGGCTAGAAAGTTTGACAAATGTCCCACAAGTAGTAAGATATTAGCTCTGGAATGTGAACCCAAGGAGTTCAGACCAGGCAGTGCCTGCCTCTCTTTGTGCCTAGTTGCTAGACTGGATTCTCAGCTTGTATGGCACCTAGTCCCCATGAGCCTACAACCCTACAGCAGACTTTCGGGTCTCCCCAGGCAGGAAGTCTGTGTCAAAACCCAAGCAAAATATAGAATCCTAAAGAATAATAGCAGTTAGAGGGCAAAGTCACAGCATGTCATTGACACCATACACCTAGCAAGGTCTTTGTGTGTGTTACTTCATCCTGTCCTTACAGTAGTCCTGAATATGACAATTAGGCCTATTATTGAAGATGAAGACAAGGAAGGTTTGACAGAATAAAGAATCTGCCTCTATCTAGGCATTTAGTAAACGGCAGAGGTGGGACTGAACCCAAATTTGTCTCATGGAAGGTCAAACTAGGCAAAGAAGAAGAAAATACCAGGAGATTGCAGTGTCCCAGAAACCAAGGGAAGCAAAGCGGGAGGTTAATAGCATCAGTTTCTGGAGAGCAAGAAGGGAATTGTGTTCTCAGGACTTTAGAACTAGGAGGATGGACATACCTGGGAAAGAGCAGTTTTGGGAAAAAAGGGAAGGTGAAAATCTGAGGTTAGTGGATTAAAGCATGTGTGGGATTTCCAGATAGGTAATGTAGGGAACTGCCTCCTGATTCAAAGGAGGAGAGGCAACACCAGGTGAAATATAAAGTCGCAAGGCCCATGGTGCAGCTGTACTTCAAGCCCATTGGCAGGATATAATTTCTGGGTGAAGGGTGTTGATTGACTGTCGGTGTTTCTCCAGATCAGGGTACAACTGTAAGCAGTATGTAGCACCTCCTGTCACAGTAGATGATAAAGTTGACTTTGATTTCCCAGTCCTCCAAAAATCACACTATATGTAGCAAGGTCTATTTCCAACCCCTCACTTCTCAGTTTAGAACATCCCTATACAACCTCCCTGTCCTCTACTTGTCCCCTACCTGGCACTGGCCAGGAGACCTCAGAGAGCAAGAGGAACATGGACACAGAGCTGCAAGGGGTGGTCTGTTCCTCACCACAGTGTACCTAACTTTTATGCCTTCTTCTTTCTGGCACTATTCCTTTGTCTGGTAGCTGACCGAGAGTACATCCGGAATGTGAAGGAGAGATGCTGCTATGTGGCACTTGACTTTGACAAGGAGAAGGCAAAAGCTAGCGATCAACCTTCCCGCCCACAGGAATTCCAGCTCCCTGATGGCCAGGAGATCAGCCTTGGGCAGGAG
>RJWM01017529.1:0-42981 GCA_004363535.1 Dasyprocta punctata | reverse complement strand
TAGTAACAGGTGGCAAAGTGGCAGACAAGGCTCTTCATGATGCGAACAAACACAATCTCATGTTGGTGAGGCTTCACTCAAAATGGGATCTTAGAAGATGATGTAAAACAGTTGGTGCTACAGCTCTTCCTAGATTGACTCCACCCATCCTTCAAGAAATTTTTAAGTTTTTTGGTACCAGGAATCAAACTCACGACCTTGCACTTGCTAGGCAGACACTGTGCCACTGAGCTAAATCCCTGGCAGGTCTAGGATCTTTAATACATAATAGTCAGTGTGAAATGTTTCTGTGTTGTAATTTCTTTTAGTTATTCCCCAGGATCTTCAGCTCCCCACTGTAACTGCACCTTGTCTGGCCTTTGGAGGATTATGAGAGAGCACGGTGTTTTTGTTTTGGAAACGTGGAGAAGTAGAATTGGATCTACCAAAAGGCCAGGACTCCCAGAAGAAATGAAAAACAAGCAAGCATTTTTTAGAGTCTCTCAGAAATATTCAGGGATCAAAGCAGTCACAGGCAATGTGGGCTTCACTAAGTGTCATTTCAAGATTAAAGAGGAGGGTGACGTCAGGAGAAGCCTGCACACACACTGTACAACCCACAGTCTTCCATGGGCGCGGATAGGGCTGGAGAGAAAGCCACGCCTCCTTCCTGCATTTCTCCCATACTTACACTGAGAGCTAATCATTAGGAAACAAACAACAACAACAAAAAAATTCTGTATTACAAAAGCACACAGAAAATATAAGCTGATATTTGGAAACTGCTTACACATCAAACTAAAAACATAAATAACTTTTAATAATGTCCTGAAGCTCACTTCCCATTAGACTTACGGCCTGCACCTGTCTAAATGTATTAGAGTTTCTATGGTTGTTAAACCAAAAATGATCCTTCAGATTTCTTCACTTAACTGGAGACCTACAAACTGATTAAAGCATACTTTTTCTTTCTTTCTCCCTTTGGTCCCTCCTCCCTCTTTTCCTTCTCTCATATTTTTTCCTTTTGGCAAAGAACAACAAAATGCAAATCTCAAGTTGGATTTATTCAAATACCATACTTAGGAAACATATTTGAGCAAATTATTCAGAGCAGGAGCTAGGGATGCTGAAAGACATGACATGGTTATATGAATAAATTTCAATATGGCTTTGCTTCTGTGTGATATAATCTCAGTCTTAATTTCCAGTGAGGCTGTCAAAACGCATTAGAGCCCTGTCTCCATTAAAGAGGTTTCAGTTTTGTGAACTCACTTACTTTAGAGATCTCATTTAACTAAACTCTTTCTAGAGATTTGTACTGACAACTGGTTTAAAGGATTAGCAATCTTTTAACTCTCTTCCTTTTAAAGGCAATCAAAGCCGTTTCTTCTTATCACCAGGGGTAATTGTTGAGGATATACCATTTCATCCTGTTTAGATTATTTGACCTTTTCCTTGTCAGCTTTTATAGTTCTTCATTCCTGCTAACATTCCCTCACAGTAAGCAATCTTGGTGTATAGTAAATGCTAATCGGTCCTTTAAAAGGTTCCCATGATAAATATCTTTACATCTCAATTTAAATCTGCTGGGCACAGAGCAGAGATGGGAGAAGTCACTTTGCACTGTCCTTCATCCAGATGCACAGTCCACTTCCATCCCCCTGCTTCTGAACCACACATGATCACTTTTTGCCTTTTTCACCTGTCACATCCAGTGCCCGGTCTTGCCTCTTCTTTTTTTGGTAAGAACAGACAGTGCTCCTAATTGGCAAGACAGATACTGGTCCTATTTGGGTTTTCTGCATAAGAGTTAAAACAAAGATACGGAAAGGCTGCAAAGAAAAGCACAGAAGTAAGCTAGAAATACTCCATGTGTCCAGGGCAAGGGGCACTTTACAGAGGGCAAGGACTGAAGGAAGCTACATTCCTTTAGTTTCATTGCCTGGATTACCTCAAAACAAAACAAAACAAAACAAAACACAAAAGACAGGAATGAAGTGAGGAGGTAAATGAAAGGAACTCACACAGATGACTTTATCAGTTCTATGCCTCAGATAATTGTGTCCATTTTCCATGCAACATTTTCTATTCTACCTAACATGTCTAGCTAAATAGGTTAAAATAGTTAAAATCTAAAACATCTAAAATATCTTACTCTATACATTCTTTTTGACAAGTATTGTGTATCTATTATGTTACAGATATGTTTTTGAGAGATTTTGATGGGGAAAGAACCCAAAACATCATGCATTCCTAATAAGACCTCTATCACTGAGCTACATGCCCAGCCCAAGAATAATTTTTGTTTGTTTGTTTGTTTAGTACACGCTAGAAGTACATCAAATTTAACTGTGTCTCTCTGCTATATGAAGACGTAGATCCACGGAGTTCACAGAACATCTCTAATGCTACATCTCTGTAAATATGTAGGACTGCAGGTTAGATGTTTTGCGGCTTTGGCTTCAAAATGTAACTTTTCCAAAAAAATAAAATACAATAACTTTTTCACTGGATTGTACCGAATACTGTTGGAACTCATAGTTACTGTGAATCAATGTCTAGCACGTTTACTTTAATATCTGCCTTTCTGAAATACCTTCATAGATTTAGCAAATTCCATTCCTCTGCCTTTACAGAGCACAGTTATGCCTTTCTGAATGTTGTGCAAAACCTATCTGAATCTCATTTTTGGATTTTTGTATTACACCATTTTATATATTTCACGCAAAACTGTATTATGAAAAACTGTGTGGTGCGCAAAGTATTTCTAGAAGCTTTAACCAAACGATTCCTTCTTGAGTTTAATGACAGGCAAAGTAGTGAGTGTAGAGGTGTGGCTTACTGATGGAGCACTTATATCATGTATGCAAGGCCCTGGGTTTGGTCCGCAGTACAAAGAAGCGGGAGGTTAGGGAAAAGAGAAAAAGAGAAGAGAGAGTACTAACATACTAAAAATCTGAGTGTGAATATTCTTTTAGTGTAGACAAGGGTGTGCAGCATTTTGCATTTTGTCTCAGCTGCCAAAAATATAAGGATTTCCCAGGTGTCTCATCTCTGCAAGTAGACAGTATACTCCGACTGTCTTCTGTTATCACACCATTCAGGATGGCTGTGTTCTTTCATCCTCCGTAGACTTATTTCCTTTATGTTAATTGGGGCCAGCAGTGGTGGTAAACAGGCCAGAGACTGGTGGACTCTTGATGCTTTTTACTAAAGTCCTGTGCTGGGTGGTAGCTCTTTCAGCATTGGGGAGAGAGATCTAACCACATTTACAGTCAGAAGTCACTCATCGGCATGAGCCATCAAACTGTTTGGTAGGCAGGTGAGAGGTAAATAAGAGGAAGCAGATGGAAAACTGAACTCACAGAAGGAAAATGAGAAGAAAGCAGAGAAGCTAGTCCTGCCAGCCACCAGCTCATCTGGAGTCAGGAGAGGAACTGGCATATGGTCAGTGGGAGGAGAGACGCCATCTCTCTTCTGCTGTGCTTGGCCATGCTTTGAGGCACCAATTCCTGGGACCTCTCCCTAAAACAGTCTCCAGCCTGACCTTCACATCTATGAACAACATCCCAAACATTTGCTGCTGCTGTTCATAACCTCATTTTTAAGCAAAGATATGCCGAACTTCTTGGTAGCTATTTGTATCTTGACTACTTGTGAAAGACAGAAAATTCTGTTTTCTTGTCCCAAAGCAACCAAACAAACCAGAATCTCTATTATGTGAATAATTAATTCACTTGTTAAATATATATGTATGACTTTCTGCTGATGAAAACTAAAGTGGCCCTACTGTGAAAAACAGAAGCAAAGACGTATTTTTGAAGGCAAGAGATACAACGTATGAGCTAATTAACGGTACTGAGGACCATGTGAAAAGTGTCAAGTGAGTAAAAATAAACTACTTATGTTCTTATCACTGGTAAATAATCAACCTAAAAAAGTCAGCAGAAGCTTTTTGAGTGGGATTGGGAAAGAAGGACAAAGAACTGTGTTAATACTTCTAGCACACAGATTTTTCTTCTAAGCTATGCCAACATTTTTTTTTTAAAGCAAGGCATTTTATTAGACTTTCCCACTTCCTGTTTATATCTCATCTGTACCTAATATTACAGGACAGAAAAATTGGTTGGATTTTCTCCTAAGCTCTGTTGTTTTAAATTTCCCAAATAGATGTGAGTGTTACTAAAAGATTTCAGGAAAAGGTACATGTGGGGAATATACAGGGTTTCTGTGATCTTTATGGCAACCTTGATACTGTTCAAATCTCTCGACTTGGTGATTAATGGGCACAGTGAGATCCCATCGTGATGCACTCCTTCGCTGAAACCCGGAGTGATGGGACAAATCTATGGACTGTAGTTCACAAACCTGTAAGCCAAAATAATTTTTTTTTTGTAGGGGTACTGGGGATGAACTCACAACCTTGTGCTTGACAGGCAGGTGCTTATGCCGCTGAGTCAAATTCCTGGCCCCGAAAATTTTCTCTTTTTGGGTGATTCTCTGAGTTACAGTACTGGAAAGCTGACTAATAATTACAAAGGGAAAATTTAACTTTTTTGTGGGGGGGCACCAGGGATCAAACTTACAACCTCGTGTTTACCAGGCAAGCACTTTGAGCCACTGAGCTAAATCTCTAGCCCCTATTTGACTATTTTTATACAGTTGTAAGCTACAAAAAATGGCACAAAATATAACTCGTTATAATTAGGACCTTTCTTTAAGAGAAACGCTGTTCAACAGCGGGAGCAATGTGATGCGGCACCCATCTCATCCCCTCTGCATGCTCCCGGCCTCTGCAGAGTAACCGCAGGAGAGGGGAGGGGATTCCTCCAGGAGAGGCAAGGGTGGGGCTGGATGGCAGCCAAAGTTAGGTATGATTTGAAAAGTCTATGATTCCAGGTTTCAACACCTCGTTTAATAGGAGGAAACCCCTATTAAGAGGAAACCTTTGAAGGAGACAGATTTTCGTTCCTTACTGGCCAAGGCCTTTCATTCAATGAGAAAGAAACTTAAATAACATTGTTCTCCAGCCTCGGGTAATTCTCAGCAGGTGTCAAACAAATGCAGAAGTTTGGTTCCAGTGGGACCCTAGAAGACACACATAAGTGCACTACAATCCATCACTCCATAGGAAATGCAGCTCAGTGTTGAAGGTCAGTTGACCGCACATGTCCTGGCGCATGCACCCCAGGAAGCGCAGCTGTCCACTCACTCAGTAAACCTCAGTATCCTCACGCTGCTGGACTCTATGGAGATTCAAGGTGAACGACATGCTGTAGGAACCACTGCCAAGAGCAGGTGATAGGACAGGGAGTGAACACGATCCAAAGTAGGATAAAGAAGGAAGGGGGATCAGGACACTGGGTCCCACCGCAGCCGGCATTCTCAGAGCCCTTTCCCAGCAAGGCACTCCTTATTTGCTTTGAGGAGTTTGTAAGATGGGTCTTTCTCAGGAAGAAAACACAAACTTGTTTAATGCATCACTGACAATAGTGTTACAGTTAGGTGTGGATTCAGCCACTTCCTGTTGAAACTTTCATAAATGCAGATGTATTTATAAAAACCATTCTGAGGAATTTTTCAGGTGAAAATCATTGTGTAAGATATTGAAGATAAGAGTTACGAAAAGAAAGGTACATGTGCTGCTCCCAGGGGTTATAGTTATGCAGCAGAGGGAGTTATAAATTGGAGATTAATTTACCTAAATGCTCATATTATACCACAGTGCTAAGTGAGAGGAATGGGGATCTCACTTAGCCATAGGTTCCAGGGACCATATTTATGCCTCCTTCGCAGGACTAAAGTCACAATACTGATACCTGATGATGAAAAGTCTCATTACATATCAGACTCACACTAATTAAAAAGAAAAAACATTTTGGAAAAGAGAATTGATGCATGCAAAGCACTTACTATGGTGACTGGCACAATACAAGAACATATTATTTATTTAATGTTAACAATGATAACACTTGTTCCTCTCCCCTTACCGCCTCTGTTGTGGAGAGTACAGTCATATTCTTCATCTTCCAGCAAGTCTGCTTTTTTCCTAATTTTGAGGCGGCACTTTCCTTAGGCAGGTATAAAGCTAACTTATACCTCCAGTTCATACTCCACATGAAATTACTCTTATGACCACACCTGAAGTATGGTAAGGGACTTTCTATTCACAGCCATTTAAATGTAAAGTGACCTCTAATCATTTGCCAAGTGCCAGCTGCTTGAGTGGGAGACTCAAGCCAGTGAGGTGCGTTTCCCTTACTTGGGTCCATATGGCATCTTTGTCTTCCTCAGGATACTTCAACCTGTCTGCTGCTAACCTGTCAGGAGTGAAGCCACAGATGGGACAGGCAGCAGAGCGGGGTGACAGAGAAGGACAGGCAGGCAGCTGCCACTGAGAGCTCTCTGCCGCGTTTCTTCGCTGCAGTTAAAAGGCTGAGGAAATTGAAGCAGCGGAAGAACACAGTTCAGGGCTCAGAACACCACAGTGTATTCAACAGGAACCTGTGGACTTATCTTTCTCCAGAATCAGGGGAAGTATATACACTTTACACTAAGATGCTTTTATTTTATTTTAAAGAAAATAAAACAAACAAAAAACAAATCAGAACAAAGCAGATCAGAACAGAACAATGCAAGTAACACAGGACTTTAAAACAATACACCAGGAAATCAACAGTGGCTACCATAATGTCTCTTGTTTTCTTCAAAAGAGTTGCGCATAACTTCAGACATAATAAATTCAAAATAAACAAAATAGTATAAAACTAATCTAAACAAAGATGTGAAAGCACTATGGGCCTTTAAAACAAGACAATAAGAAACCAACAATAGCTACCATAATGTCTCTTGTTTTCCTCAAAATAGCTGTCCATACCTTCACACATATTGAAATCAAATAACAGAAAATAGACTACAACCAGTCAAAACAAAGAATAAAAGTATTCTTGGACTTCAAAACAAGATGCTATTAAGTCAGCAATGTCTATCATAATGTCTCGATTTCTTCAAAGTAGTTGTTCATACCATCACACATAATAAAATCAATTCTTATAAATTCTGTAGGAGAAGTTCTAGGCATTGATAAGCCTGTACATGTTTATCTATCCATTCTGTATTAGAGGAAAAACAAAACAAAACAAAACAAAACAAAACAAAACAAAATACAAGAAAAATAAGAAGCAAAAGAGACAAACAGGTAACAAAGCAAAGAACCCAAAACAGTAACAAAATAGGCTTTCACAACATGGTGGTAGGAATATAACAAAGATTATTTTGCTTAGTTATCGTCAGGAGAGTTACACAGATTACCATATACAGACTTGCAAAATTGATCTTATCCTATGAATTTTAACTGTTTTGTTCCAAGAACTAATAGATTCAGTAGTACAATCATCCCAGCTATCCTAATTTTATATATACAAATTATCTCTTTTTCTTTTCCCTTCCTTCTTTTCTCCTTTTCTTTATTTTTCCCCTTTGAGCAGATTTTTACCCTTTCACAATATTTATTGAAGATTTTGGATATTATTTACTCTTTCAGTTTCTTGCACTGTGGAAACAATATGGTATTCATGCAAGTTTGATTTATTTCACTTGTGAGTATGGTCTCAAGTTGCATCCATTTAGCTATAAAACCCTCAGTATGATCCTTCTTCATAGCTGAGCAATACTCCATTGTATAAAAATACCACCTCTTTTTTTATCCATTCCTTGGTTGATGGGCATTTGAGTTGTTTCCAAGATTTAGCTATTACAAATTGTGCTGCTATAAACATGGGTGCACATATATCACTGTGGTATGATGTTTTCAATTCTTCTGGGAGTATGCCCAGAAGTGGAATAGCTGAGTCAAATGGGACCTTCAATCCCAGCTTTTTGAAGAATCTCCAGACTGATTCCCACAGTGGTTGCACCAGTCTACATTCCCACGAAAAGCGCAAAGAATTTCTTTTTCCCCACAGCCTCTCCAGCATTTGTCATTGGTGGTTTTCTTGATCCTGGCCACTCTTCCTGGAGCGAGATAGGATCTCAGTGTTGTTTTAATTTGCATTTCTCTAATGACTAGTGATGCTGAACATTTTTTCATGTATTTATCTGCCATTCATATTTCTTCAGCTGAGAAGTGTGTATTCATCTCAGATGCCCGTTTTTGGATTAGGTCTTTGAATTTTGGGGGCCTGAATTATTTAATTCTTTATATGTTCTAGATAGAAGTCCTTTGTCTGAGGGACAGTTGATCAATATACTTTCCCAATTTGTGAGTTTTCTTTTCACTCTGTTGGAAAGCATTTCCCATGCAGTGTGAGTTTTGTTCATAAATTCTCTGCCTACCACTATGTCTTCAAGATTTCTACCTACTTTGTCTGCCAGCAGATTTATTGTTCCTGTTTTAATATTTAGATCTTTGATCCATTTTGACTTTAGTTTAGTGCATAGTGACAGGCATGGGTCTAGTTTTAGTTTCTGGCATATGGAAAGCAAGTTTTTCCAGAACCACTTATTAAAGAGGCTATCTTTCTTCCAGTGAACATGTTTAGCCCCTTTGTCAGACATAGGGTGGCTGAGTGTGTTTGTAGTTGTGGTTGTATCTTCTAATCTATTCCATTGATCTTCAGGTCTGTTTTGATTCCAGTACCATGCTGATTTTATCACAGTAGCTTTGTAATACAACTTTAAGTCAGGGATTGTGATGCCACCTGCCTTGCCTTTGTTGCCCAGAATTGCCTTTGCTATTCTAGGTTTCTTCTGGTTCCAGATGAATTTTAGGAATGATTTCTCCAGGTCTGTGAGGTAAGCTAATGGCATTTCGATTGGAATTGAATTAAATCTCTATAACAATTTTGGGAGAAAGGCCATTTTCATCATGTTTGTTTTCCTATCCATGAACAAGGAATGTCTTTCCATTTTCTGAGATCCCTTTCAATTTCTTTTTTTCAGAGTATTGTAATTTTCATTGAATAGACTTTTCATTGAATAGATCTAACAAAGTTAGATTGATTCCCATGTATTTCACTTTTTTGGATGCTATTGGGAAGGGTGTGGTTTCTCTTATTTCTCTCTCAGTGAGTTTGTTGTTTGTGTACAGGAATGCTATTGATTTTTGAGTACTGATTTTGTGTCCAGCTGCATTAATGAATTTGGTTATTACATCTATAAGTCTTTCAATGGAGTTTTGGGGCTCTTCTATGTACAGTACCATGTCATTTGCAAATAATGATAATTTAATTTCTTCCTTTTCTATCTTTATTCCTTTTATTTCTCTCTCTTGTCTAATTGCTCTGGCTAATGTTTTCAGCACTACGTTGAATAAGAGTGGAGATAGTGGACAGCCGTTTCTTCTTGCTGATTTTAGAGTGAAAACTTTCAATTTTGGACTATTTAATCTGATCCTCACTGTTGTTTTGTCATAGATGGCTTTTATCAGATTGAGGTAAAGATCATTTATTCTGATTTATTCTGATAAGGTTCTTATCATGAATGAGTGTTGGACTTTATCAAAAGCTTTTTCTGCATCTATTGAAATGATCATGTGATTCTTATCTTTGTTTCTATTGATATGGTGTATTAGGTTTATTCATTTGCATACAACCAACCATCCCTGCATTCCTGGGATGAATCCCACTTGATCATGGTGCATAATCTTCTTGATGACTTGCTGCATTCTGCTTGCCAGTATTTTATTGATGATTTTTGCATCTATTTTCATTAGGGAGATTGGCCTGTAGTCCTCTTCTTTGGTTGGGTCTTTCTATGGTTTTGGTATTAGGGTAATACTTGCTTCTAGGAATGATTTAGGGAGAATTGCTTCCTTTCAATTTCACTGAAGAGTTGGAGGAATGTTGGCATTAAGTCTTCCTTGAATTTCTTGTAGAATTCAGTTTTGGGCTTTTCTTTGCCGATAAGGTTCTAATTACATTTTCAATTTCATTAACTGAAATGGGGTTATTCAGCAGTTTTACATCCTCCTGATCCAGCTTTGGTAAGTCATATGTTGCTAGAAATCTGTTCATTTCCTCTGTGTTATTGAACCTATGAAAGTAAAGGTTTTCAAAGTAGGTATTGATGATTTCTGTATTTCCACAGGGTCTATAGTAATTGTGCCATTTTCATGTCTTATTGCATGGATTAGAGTTTTTTCTTTCCTTTTTGTTTTTTTTTAGTAAGGTTGCCTAGGGGCTTATCAATTTTATTCATTCTTTCCAAGAACCAACTCTTTAATTCATTAATTCTTTGTATTGTTTTCTTAGTCTCTATTGAGTTAATTTCTGCTCTGATCTTCATAATTTCCTCCCCTCTTTTGGCTTTGGGTTTTACTTGCTCTTATTTTTCTAGATATTTGAGGTGTAGCTTCAGGCTGTTTTTGTTCATTCTGTTCAGCTGATGTGGGAAGTTACCACAATAAATTCACCTCTGAGCACTGCTTTCATTGCATCCCACAGGTTCCAGTAAGTTGTATTTGTATTTTCATTTGCTAATTGATATTGTTTATTATTTTCTTTAATCTCCTCCGTGACCCATTGATTGATCAGGAGTGTATTATTTCACTTCCATGTATTTAGGGAGTTTCTTCAGTTTTTTTGTCATTAATTTCTAGTTTCATGGCACTATGGCAAGATAATATGCATGAGATAATTTCAATTCTTTTGCATTTACTTAAGCATGTTTTATGGGCTAGTATATGGTTTATTTTAGACAGCGTCCAATGTACAGCTGAGAAGAATGGATATCCTGATATTGTTGGGTGGAACACTGTGTACATGTCTACTAAGTCCATTTGTTCACTAGTTTGATTCAGTTCTGTTATTTCTTTGCTGATTTTCTATCTAGTTAATCTGTCTCTTTGTATCAATGGAGTGTTAAGGTCCCCTGTTATAATTGTGTTATTGCTTGCTTGATTTTTCATTTCTATTAACATTTGTTTTATATAGCTGGGTGCTCCCATATTTGGTGCATATATATTTAACATTGTTATCTCTTCCTCTTGAAGTTTTCCCCTGACTAGTATGTAGTGACCTTCTTTGTCTCTTTTGATCATTTTTGGTTTCAAGTTCACATTGTTTGCAAACAAAATAGCTACCACTGCTTTTTTTGGGGGGGTTCCTGTTGCATGAAGTATTGTTTTCCATCCTTTGACTTTCAGTCTATGAATTTCCTTTTGGGTTAGATGGGTTTCTTGCATAGAGCATAGTGTTGGATGTTGTTTCTTGATCCATTCTGCCAGTCTGTTTCTATTAATTGGTGAATTGAGGCCATTTATATTAATGGTTATAACTGATATATATTGGCTTATTTTTGTCATGGTATCTTTCTGTTGTTGGTTCTTTACCTTTTCCCTCCGTTTAATTGCTTGCCCTGGTTAGTGTTTTTTTCTGCTGGTGTTCTTGGAGTCGTAGTTATTTTTGTGTCTATCTAGAATATCTTTCAGTATTCTTTGCAGGGTTGACTTGGTGATCATGAATTTCTTCAGCTGTTCTTTGTCATGGAAGTATCTTCTTTCCCCATCAATTTTGAAGAACAGTTTTGCAGGATACATCAATCTGGGTTGAAAGTTGTTTTCCTTTAGGATCTGAAATACTTCACCCCATGCTCTTCTTGACTTTATTGCTTGTGTGGAAAAGTCTGCTGTGGCTCTGATGGGCTTTCCTTTATAGGTGATCTGTCTCTTTTCTCTAACAGTTTTTAATATTCTGTACTTATGTTAAATTTCTGGGATGTTGATTATTATATGTCTGGGTTTAGATTTATTTTGGTTATGGCTAATTGGAGTTCTATATGCTTAACTTACCTGTATGTCAGTTTTCTTTCCTATGTTTGGGAAATTTTAAACTATTACTTCTGTAAATAGACTTTTGATATCACTTGTGTTGTCAACTTCTTTTTCATTTACACCTATCAATAATATATTGTTTTACTTTGCATCGTCTTGCAACTGTTGAACTGTTATTTCCTAATTCCTTGTTATTTTTAAAAGACCTTTCTTTTTCTGTTCACTGACTACAGTCTTGTCTTCGAGGTCTGAAAGTCTATCTTCACATTCATTGTGGTTGTTTTGCCAGCTTTCAATGGAATTTTTGATTTCTTGAGTATCTCTTTGAATCATTTCCTGCCGTCTGTTTTTTTCCCAAATTGTTCATTGAAGATTTCCATCTTTTTGCAGTGCTCCTCAATTTTTTTATCTATGTCTTCTTTAGATATGTTCAGCATTTCTTTTATTATGTTTATCATTTCTTCTTTTACCCGTGAGATTATTTCTGATCTGAGTTCCTTTATAGCTTCATGGAGTAGTTTCTTTACTTTAGTTGCTATCATTTCAGAAGTTTCAGGTGTATATCTTACACTTTCTTCTATGTCTATGTATCCTAGGCTTGGTTGGGATGTACTGGAGGTTTGAGATTGCATTTTGAGCTTTTGTTTTGCCATTTTTGTGTTTTCCCCAGGTCTCTAGTGACACTCGAAGGGCCCTCAAATGGGGGGAGTATGCTGGGTGGAACTTCAGCACACACACACACACACCCCATGGCACTCTGAAGTTCCCTGGCTGCTTGAGTCTGCTGGGCGGGATTCTACTAGATTCTGAGTGGTGTACCAAGGCTGAACAGCTAGATGGTGTACACTGTACAGGCCTTCAGCTCATAACACCCAGCATATGAAAGCTCCCTGGCTGCTTGGGGTGACTGGGTGGGGTCCTACCAGGCTCTAATCAAGGTGCTGAGGTTGCACAGCTAGCTAGGGTTCATTGTGCAGGCCTTGAGCTCATGCTACTCAGTACAGGAGGTTTCCCTGCCACTTGGGGTCACTGGGCGGGGCCCAGCCAGGACCCAAGCCACTTCCCAAAGGTTCCAGATGTTTGGGGATGATGGGCGGGGCCCTACCAGGTTCCGAGCAAGGTGCTGAGCCTGTGCTGTTAAGCAGGCCTTTGGTGCATGCCATTCAGCATGCAGACATTGCCTGGGTACTTGGAGTTACTGGTTAACATGCATTTAGATTAAATTCTTAGCCTTTTGTTGTAAAAGATTTATCACCTCAGAAAATGTACTTACTTTTTATACGCCCCAGGTTCTTCATGTTTCTAATGGATATAACGTGTCTTTCCCAAACACAGATTAAGATGCCACATATATGAAGGACCCAAATTCAAGTAACTTCTTGATAACTGTTCTCACTTTCTTACTGCCCAAAATTCACCTCACTGATCATCTACCCTAAGCTAGATGTTAAAATAACCCAGTCTAAGATGCCTCAAGTGAAGTATTAAATTTCCTAGTAAAACAACACATAAATATTTATTTCCATGTAAGGAAAAGACGAAAGATAAATTGCTGAATTTTAGGCTCAGATAAAATTCTTTTTACAATGTGACCATGCAAATTGGGTATGATTGAGAAGACTCATCCTTCTCCATCATATTTGGAATATTCATAAACATCTACCTGGTATAATATCACAAAAGAAACCAAAAATTCAAAAAATTACACACATACAAGCATACATTCACAGAACATAATACAATAGAATAATATATGATAATATATTTTAAAAATTATTCACCTAGAAATGCAATAAACCAGGATTAATAAACTATGAATTAAAAGAGCAACATTAGGAGAAACATTCACACATGTAGGGCTGAGCAACATGTAAAAGGCTCCACATCAAAGCTAAAGCAATGGTAAAAGGGGAATGCCTAGCTTAGTTTATTTAATTAGAAAACAAGAAAGAATGAATGTAAATGAGAAACATATTCATGTCAAGCAATTACCAAATGGTAAAATATATGCTGATTATAAACCATGAGTTACAGTTCATCAGGTGCTAACAATGGCAGGAAGTGTGCTCTAAGGATTTTACCTGAACCATACTTTCCCACAAAGTCCTATAGCTTTTTCAAATCTCAAACACTGCAGATGACTAACACTAGGCATGATTACTTGGTTACTGAGTTTCCAAATGGTGGGGGCTCCTTGCAGCTCAAGATGTGTTCTGATGTGTGTCCCTTCCGTGATGTCAGCCCACGTTGGCTCTCGCTGCACTACAGTCTCAAAGTGCGCGGGGCTGTCAGAGTGGGGCTGCAAGCCTGTAGAGAGCCGAATCCATCATGACTGTGGCTATTAGGGAAGGTTTCACGACGCACAGAGGCTTCAATTGGCCTCAAAAGACTGCTGGAAGCTGTAGAACGGGGAGAAAGACATTAAAGCAAATGATAGGGCTGGGTCTGCAAACTTCCGAGATGCCAGCTTGCTTGTCCACAAGGCTAATACTAACGTTTGCTTCAGGACAGTGAGGGGAGAGCGAATCAGGTAACACAAATGCAGATTGTGAGCTCCACAGAAGGCTGGGGATGAACAAACCTAAACAACTGTTATTATTACTCTAGCAGTAACGTTTGCCAAGTGCTTTAGATCCTTTGCAAGAGAGGTGACACAGAAATGTGCAAGACACTGTGCTCCCTGGAACAGGCATGGGGCTGGTGTGGGCCTGGAGCTTAAGTGAAGGTGTGTATGCAGCAGGCGTCACACCAAAGAGAGCAGGTCTGCAGCTGAGCCGCAGGAGTAGATTTGAAATCTTGACATTTCAAAATACTACCTAATTTTACTTCAAGAAAATGCCAGAATCTGATGCATGTAAAGAACACTTTAAAAGGGGAGAAAAATGACAGTCTTTCTAGTGTTAAATGTTGTGTTTTGCTTTAAAAGAAACACAGATTTAATTTTTAAACTTCAGACACAGGAATTAAGCAAGAAGGAATCCTAAAAACCCAATCAAAGACTCAAGAATGTGAGTTAAGATTTGTGGGGAAGAATGATGCTAATGAAATATCTGAAATACTTGAATGTTTTTAAACAGTTTTCAGTGTCCTTTCTCTCTCTCTCTCTGTCTCTCTGTCTCTCTGTCTCTCTGTCTGTCTCTCTCTCTCTCTCACACACACACACACACAAGCATACACATATATCCATATGCAGAATATGACCAATATCACATCGTAGGAACAAAAACCTATCTATCATTTAGATAGCTTCTCTTCTACTACTTGTCATTTTTCCATTTACGGATTGAATGGGAGGGTATATATGAAGGTTCCTGGCATATCATGGCCATAATTGTGATTTTAATTGTAACACTGAGAAAACTAGATTTAAAAAGCAGGGTTTTTCTTTTAAATGGGCTCATGAGGGACAGGGATATAGCTCAGTGATACAGTTCAGTGGCACAAGTGGTTGCCTGGCAAGCACAAGGTCCTGAGTTCAATTCCCAGTACCAAAACCAACAACAATTAAAATGAAACAAAACAAAACAAAACACCTGCCTCATGCAGCATGAAGGGGTAACGAATTGAGACTCACATGCATTGCTCAGATTTGCAGAAGCACCCAGATGATGTTTCCCTAGGTAGGTTCACTCGCCCAATCTCCAGGAAGATGATTCTGTGAATCTTTTGTCTTTAGAGCCTACTATACCATTCTCACCCCAGTGTTGGGTGACGACTCTATCACATTTGCAGACCCCAGCTGAAGCCCCGCTGAGAGACTTCATCTGGCACCCTCCAGACTACCACTGAGCGCCAGTCCGCACACACTGGCCGCCTCCCCGCAGTGCAGACAGCAGGGCCCCACTCTCAGCCAATGACGCGGGGCCCGCCTGTCCACTCGCCCTCCCACCCACATCCTCTCTGATGGCCTCCTTTCATCCTCAGTTTTCTTGTCCTGGGTCATGCATTTGGGCATAGTAGTACGCCCCCATGTTGCTCGTCATCCTGTAATGTAAACAGACAACCAAAAATCTCACCAGCAACAGGACCGACGGTTTCCCCTTCCCCTCACTCCCCTCGCCGTTTCTCTGCTTCCCCGATGCTGTGGCTGTATCACTTTCCACTCCTGCCCTGCCTCTCAGTTTTTCCTGGAACAGTGACTCCTGTTTCTCATTTTTAGAGGGCACAGGGATCTGCCATGTGTCCCAGCTTCTGCTTTGCCCAGAGGAAGATTTATTTTACGGTAGACCTCGATACATTCACAGAGATGACTACCATCGGTATACTCGGTGACTCCCACAGCTGCATGCCTAACCCTCTGGCAAATCTACCTGCAGATCTGCTCACCGTCTCCCCACCTGCTATGGTTGATACACTGTGTCAACTTGAGTGGTCTAGACCTGAGGGACTCAGCAGGGAGCAAAGGTTCTTACTTTGTAAATATCCTCAACCTGTGCAAGAGGAGGGCAAGGAGACTTTGTGAGTGCTACACCAGCCCTGGAGGGGGAGTGGCCTGTGTACAATGTGAGAGAGGAAAAGAAGGTTGTTCCGCCTCCCTTTTTGTCCTGCCTGCTTTTGCTGGCTGCTGCCTTGAAGTGTTGCCCCTGTGCCATGCCACCCTGCCTTGGCGTCAGCCGATTATGGCCTGAAGCTTCCATGAACAGTGAGCCAAATAAACCTTTCCTTCCTTCATTTTGGGTGTCAGATATTTTGTCCCAGAAAAGACAGAAAAGTAACCAGGACACTGTCTGTTTAATGGGAGACTCTAACTTTACAAAACTAAAACAAACATTGCTCCTCCCACATCCTGCTTCCAAGAAACCCGCCATTGCTCAATACTTTCCACCTCAGTCCACTGCATCACTGTGTGGCATACACTCCCTGGATGTTTTCGAGGGGCAGTCGTGTCCCCATCTTTCCCTCATACTCGAGGTAACCCATTGGTGCTTGCCCTGAGATTTTTTCCAATGCAATCACTTCTAAATATCTCCTGTGGTTCCATTCCAGCTATGTCACTTCTCTCTCAACCACATCAAAGAAAGTGAGGTCACATCTCCCCCCCTTGTTCAGCCTCCTGTCTTTCCCCCATGTTTGTTCTAACAGGTGAAATGAACCCCTCTTCTCCACCATGCAGATCATTGTGTTTGCCGCCCGTCCATATCTGAATGAAATTTGAGTGCCAACTGTCCAAGCGGGACCTACAGGACACCCACATGACTGATGCTTCCTCACTCACTACCTTTTCCCTGCCACTTCCCACCTGGCTTTGGTAACTCGGCTACACTGGTATTTGTTTGTCCCTAAACCGACCCTCACTCCCCTCGCCCTGTTTCTCTGCTTCCCCAATGCTGTGGCTGTATCACTTTCCACTCCAGCTGCTCCCTGGTCAGGTTATCTGCACTGTCTGTTCCTCCCTGGGAGAATTCACTGCACCAGAGGCCCCTTTGGGCTATGGCTCGTGAACAGTCAGGTCTCAGCTCTGATGGCACCTGTTGGAGACATCAGTCCTCTCTTCCCATCATTCTCCATCACATGGAATAGCAGTTGACTACTTTTTGCATGATGCATGCATTATCTAAAATGATTTGCTCATTCTGTTTCATGTGTTTCATTATTTTCTAATGGAGCATACAATTAGTGAAGCAAAGACGGGTTTGAGTTCTGCCCTTCCGCAGGGCCTACAACAATGCCCTGCACTTCCTGAATTTCCAGAGAGCGTATAGACTGTCAGCTCCAAGTTCCTTCAAAGGGGAGCAAGGGGAGAGATCTGTTAGGTGGTGCGCTAACAACAAATTTGTAAAGAGATGAACAAACTCATGAAAAGGAAGACAATGAACAGTAAAAGAGTACGTAATTTAGTGCTAAAGTACATGATATATATATATATATATATATATATATATATATATATATGTTTAAGTACTATAAGAAATACGCTAATTTGCTGAAAATCAAAATAAACTAAGTCTGATCTCCCATGGTTACTAGAGAATTATAGTGGTCTCTCTCTCTCCCTCACTCGCTCTTTCTCTCTCTGTCTCTTTCTCTTTTCTCTCTCTCTTCAATGTAAAAGCATTAAACTCCACAGTATACTTAATCACAAATTCAGTAAAGAGTGATCAACATAGTTAAAAAATATAAATAGTCTAAAAAGAGAAACTTCATCTTCAACCTTAGCTCAGCCATGTACCAGGTCTAGTAACTTTCCTTATGCTCCAGATTTTCAATACTCTTATTTCACAAAATGGCTTTTAGGATTAAATGAGACAGTGTAAAAATACAGTCCTTGCCATATGGTTAGTCTTAACAAACTATAGCCAATAACATGTAGAACAATATCTTTAAAACTTTATATATAAAGGCACACACATAAAGGCATATCTTTTAATGCATGTTTACATTTTTAAAATTCATACAAAATATTCATATGCATTGAAAAAATCAAGAGAAAAACAGTTCTAGAGCTACAAATCAAATAAACTAAATCTGGAATGACAGAAAACTATGTTTTAAGAAAAATAATAAAACATAAGACACAAAACATGGTGACCCAGACCTTAATTCTACTTCTGATCTACCTGTGGTCTTAAGGGTAGACATTTCTGTAACCAAGTTACCAGGATGAATGTGTTTGAAATGTCACCTCATGGGCCATCTCCTTCCCTGGGGTAGCCAGGAAATGTTTCATCCTCCAGGTTTCTGCCCAACTGTTTCACCATGGACTTCACACAGGGATCTGCAGTTACCATCAACAGGAAAGAACCTGGCCTGGGAACGGGATGAACTTGCAGGTGTGGTGCTCTGTGGGCAGCCAGATCTGGCACAGGAATTTGTCTCAGGGGAATAATAAATCAGAAGCAAGGCTGAGGATTCAAAAATTGATATTTATATGAATCCATATGTGGATATTTATAGCACTTAATTCATAATTAACCAGGATGGAAAGCAACTAAGATGTCCTTCAGTGAGTGAACGGGTGAACAAACTATAACCCGTCCAGGCAATAGGATATATCATTCAGCACCAAAAGCAATGGGTGATCAAGCCATGAACCGACAGGGAGAAAGCATAAATGGATATCACTGTGCTATAGAAACAAATCCAAAAAGGCTACGAACTGTGTAATTCCAACTGTGTAACTTTCTGGAAAATACAAAACTATATAGGTCAGCAGCTACCAGGAGTTAGAGGGCGAATGGAGAAATACCAGTGGGACAGTTGAGGTACTTTATATGATCCTATAATTGTGTTTATGTGTCACCATACACTTGACAAAACCCAAGGATATACAACCCCAAGAATGAGCTCTGATATAAATTGTAGACTCTGGGTAATAACAACACGTCGATGGAGGGCAGCAGTTGTATAAAGCTCCACTTTGGTGGCAGCTGTTGATAACAGAGAGGGCTACCATGCATGTTAGACAGCCAAAGTTTATATGGGAAATGTCTGTGCCTTCTGCTCAATTGTGCTATAAACCTAAAACTATTCTAAAAAAATAGACTCCTCAAAAACATCACCAGCAGCTATCTTCACAGAGCACTGGAGGAAGCAAGCCTTCCACGCAAGATAATTCACTTGCAAAATGAGCTTGTCCCAGGTCATTCTGAGAAGCAAAGTTGTTTCTCTTGAGATGTAAACAGATAGTAACAAAATCCAAAAATGCCAATAAAAACAGGTTGGAACCAGCTCAGGGCAGAACAGCATCCAAAAAGAACAGATGTATAAATACATACAAACACACACTCTGTGCTTGCACAGATCCACACCCAGTGAGAGGTTATATAATTTTCTCCGGCAGGTGTCCCAGGATAAAGTGATAATGCCACGCTCACACTATTTTCCACACATGAAAACCTCATAGCCATTGACATGACTGTTCAGCAAACAAGGACTGTAGGAGTTCGGGAGAGAGTGAGGTAGGCGGAAGAAGAAACGAACAATTTTACTTTTATTCTGTATAGTTCTTTAACTTTTTTTGTAAAAGAAAATTGTACCTTTAAAAATTGTGTAACTTACATGTCCTTTACTCCATAAAGTGAATTTAGCCTTTCATTCTGTTCTTGTCCTCGTGAAGTCCTTAATGTAAACAGGAATACTTTGAGGATGACGAATGACAATATGTCTTTTACTATAATACACTTTTTAAAAAATCAAAAAATGATTAAAGGTTTATAATAGACAGACAGAGTGGGGGGGGAGACTGGAGTAGTCTGATCCTCTCAGATTATCTAATAAGGGTTCTAAGTAGGCAAAATCCTGCTTTAGCACAGCAGATGTAACGGTACCAAAATGAACACAAGGTGAGACCCACCTCTGAAGCAGCGTCCCAGGCATTAGAATTGGCTTAAAATCACCAGTGGCAATGAATGGGATCCAAAGGCCAGCTGCTTACTAATTCAACCAGGAGGCTCAATGGAGTCAAGACAATACATAGCATTTGCACTAAAGGTAAACGTCACAACTTTTTCTTTTATTATTCGTGTATCTAGATGAGGAGCTCCTTTATTTCCTAAAATAAAAAGAAAAGTTTACTTTGTAGGTACTAACTTTCTGGGAACCATAAAACTTTCCCAAATCAATTTCTGTTTTTTTTTTTTTCCAGGGCCTTGCATTGTTATTTTTTTAAGATGCCTTATTCCCATTTGAGGTTGCAAAAATTATAGGTGCTACCTAATTTATTTTTCCTGTATATGCTTTTCCTATACCTAATATATGTATCATTCTTTCTTTTAAGGTGATCTGTATGCTAACCTTTAAACAGTCACATAGGAAGAAATTTTTTGAAGGATAAATCTTTCCATTGAAGCAAATTGCTATTTCTGAAGTGAAAGAAAGTGCCTATGATGTCAATAACCACCTCCCTGGTTATCTGCTTGGTGTGCTTGAATTTTCGTACAGCATTAGCATCCAAAACCTTGGCACTAACTGCCTGGGAGGCAGCTTTAAGGCTACTAACAAAGATTTGCAACTTCTCTTTCCTGGGGAACTTTTATTTTAATCCCTCAAACTTCTTACTCTAATGTCATATAATTTAAATCTACAGGATAGGTCTGTCACATTCCCCAAACCCCTAGAGAAACTTGTTTCCAGGTGTCAATACTTCCATTTCAATACAGGAAATGAGTGGAAGGGAATAAATCCATACTACCTTCCCCACTGCTTCTCTGGAGGCGTGAAGCCCAACCCATGGAAGTGATGTCATTCATAACTTCTCAGCTTATGAGCAAAGACTGGACCATGTGGTCCCTTTGTGGATGTTCATACCATAGCAAATTTCTTACTAAAAATAGGAGAAAATGGAAACTTACATGGAATGGCAAGCTCATTACAAGGTATTTATGCAACCCTAACCTGTCACTTTTGAAAGCTAAACTTTATAACAAGGCTGCTAGCACATTCCACTTCTTATTAAACACACACACAGGCAGAGTAGAGGTCACAGCATCTTGGTGCTTTAGTTTAGATGAACTTGCAGGAATCAGAAAAAAAAATTCCTATCCAAGCACAGCCAATCTTTATGAGCTTCAACAGGGATTATTTCTCTCTTCCTGAATAGTTCCATTTACCTGGCACTCAATCCTTTATAAATAGCAATTGCAAAGAATTCCTCATTCTGAGCCAACATTTACTTCACAGTAATTTCTATTCTTGTCCTCATTTCTGCCTTGGGGAACAATATAAAAAGCTCCATTTCCCTCATTATGGATTTCCAATAAAGAGAGCTCAATTATGTTATATGAATGACAGCTGTCACTCACTCATTCAATTTCACCTGATTTCATGACAGGCAGTGTCTCTCCATTTCCACACTGGTATAAATGGTTGTTTTGAACCTAAAAGCAATTATTTTCCCCTGATTTTCCTTAAAACAAAATTTAACCCAATCTTTCAGTTAATTTTGGAGCTAATTCCCTCTATTATCCTCCCTGGTTTTATTTCTTGGGGAAAATGCCCACATCTGAACCCATTTTCATTCCATCCCAATGCAGTGCACTGGGCCATGGTCTGGGATGACCTTGCGATACCTTCTGGAAGAGAGTGTCAAGGGTGTGGTGCCCAGGCAAGCACCAGGAGGGCTCAGTGGGTGAGGGGTTGGAGTTCATCAGGGCTGCTACTTTTAGGGCTTTTTTTCTTTTCTCCCTGGACATTGAAGAACATGTTAATCTGGAATGAACTACTGGTTTCCTAAACAACTGTTTTGAAACAATGTTGGATTTACAAAAGGTAGAGAAACAGTAGAGATCTAGAAAGCACTCAGTCAGCTCCCCAGAAGGTTAACATCGTTCATGATCATAGCACAATAACCTCAGGAAGGAAGTTACACTGCTGTGCTCTCCATCTCCATTTCACCAGCTCCGTCATTGCTGACCCTTTGCTGTCTCACATTCCATCCAGGATCTCACCCTGCATTAGCTGTCATGTCTCCTCCAACCTGTGACAGCAGCTCAGTCTTTGTCCTTCGTGACCCTGAGACAAAGAGCGATTACTAATTTACCATCTGGTGGCGTGCCCCTCTGAGTCTGATTTTTAATGAATAGGTGGAGTTTATGCGTGTTAGTCAATAGCACCACAAGCTGGAATGTATTGTGTTAGGAAATCAGGATGCCGGTACTTTGTGTTTTTGGTGATAAAAACCAACATTTAGCTAAAATTAGCTCCGTAATACTTAAATTGTGAAATCACTACTTCTCTTTGTAATTAACAAGCATCTTTGGATATATTCTTTCATCTTTAGCAAATATCTTGTCTGTCCTCAAATTCTACATAATCGTTTTTAGCATGCAAGGTTGTGTAGTGCTTCTAATTATTAGGACTATTGTGGAGTTTCCTATTTCACTCACACATCCCACTTTTGTAAATTAGATTCCACTTTAAGAAGAACTGTCTCTGTAAGGTCCTGGTGGTGCTACACTCTGGGGTGTGCTGCATCTAGCTGTCTGGGTCCCGGAGATTCTGATCCTGACCCAGTAAGGCTGAGGGTCCAGCAACACACTCCGGGAGAGTACTCTCACTCCTCATGACAGAGATGAGTCAGTACATATCAGTTATATCAATCAATGTAGATGGTCTCAACTCACCAATAAAAAAAAAACAGACTGGCAGAGTGGGTTAAGAAACAAAATCCAACAATATGCTGCGTACAAGAAACACATTTAACTCAAAAAGAAACTCACAGGCTAAAAATCAAAGGATGGAAAGCAATACTCCATGCAACAGGAACCCAGAAATAAGTAGGGGGAGCCATTATGTTTGCAGACAACGTGAACTTCAAGTCGAGAATGATTAAAAGAGATAAAGAAGGTCACTACATACTTGTTAGGGGAAAACTTCATGAGGAAGAGATAACAATTATAAATATATATGCACCGAATATGGGAGCACCCAACTAAGTAAGACAATTCTTAATAGACATTAAAAACCAAATAAACAATAATACAGTTATAACGGGGGACCTTAACACCCCACTGTCACACAGAGACAGATCAACCAAACAAAAAATCAGCAAAGAAATAACACAACTAAATCAAACCTATGAACAAATGGACCTAGTATATATGTACCGAGTATTCCATCTATCAACATCAGAATACATATTCTTCTCAGCTGCACATGGGTCGTTCTCTAAAAGAGATCATATACTGGTCCACAGAAAAAGCTTAAGTAAATGCAAAGGAACTGAAATAGTTTCATGCATATTATCTGACCATAGCGTAATAAAATCAGAAATGAATGACAAAAAACGCACAAGAACCCCATAAACACATGGAGATTAAATAATACTCTCCTAAACAATCAATGGGTCACAGAAGAAATTAAACAATATCTACAGTTGAATGTTAATGCAAATACAAATAACCAGAACCTGTGGAACAAAATGAAAGCAGTCCTCAGAGGGAAATTTATAGCACTAAACTCCAACATCAGAAAAATGAAAAGAACACACATAAACAACCTAATGATGAACTTCAAACTTCTACAAAAAGAGAGCAAGTCAAGTCCAAAGCCCAAAGAAAGGAAGAAATTATAAGATCACAGCAGAAATTAATACAATTGAAACTAAGAAAACAATGGAAAGAATTAATGAATCCAAGAGTTGGTTCTTTGAAAGAGAAAATAAAATTGATAAACCCCTAGCCAATCTTATCAAGAAGAGAAAAGAAAAAACTCAGATTCATGCAATAAGAAATGAAAAGGGTGAAATCACTACAGACCCGGTGGAAATACAGAAGATCATCAACACCTACTTTGAAAATCTTTACTCACATAGATTCGATAACACAGAAGAAATGAAGAGATTCCTAGAAACCTATGAATTACCAAAGCTGAATCAAGAAGACGTAAAACTGCTGAATAACCCAATTTCAGCTAATGAAATTGAAAATGTAATTAGGACCTTATCAACAAAGAAAAGCCCAGGTCTGGATGGATTCACTGCTGAATTCTACAAGAAATTTAGGGAAGACTTAATGCCAACACTCCTTAAACTCTTCAATGAAATTGAAGGGAAGCAAGTCTCCCCACCTCATTCCTGGAAGCATTACGCTAATACAAAAACCAGAGAAAGACCCAACCAAAAAAGAAAATTACAGGCTGATCTCCCTAATGAACATAGATGCAAAAATCCTCAATAAAATACTGGCAAGTAGAATACAGCAGGTTATCAGGAGGATTATACACCATGCTCCAGTGGGATTCATGCCAGGAATACAGGGATGGTTCAAAATACACAAATCAATAAATATCAGGGTCCTCCAGGCCCTTCTCACCATCTTATATTTTCCCTGTTCCAGCTTTTGTACCAAGTCCTTCTACCTGGCTCTGTTGCTTGGAGAATGTGTTTAGAATCCAAAATCTTGAGCAGGGGAAATAGCTCTTCGGCACAGCATCTGCCTGGTAATTGCGAGGTCATGAGTTTGATGTCTGGTACAAAAAAAAAAAAAAAAAAAAAAAAGAATCCTGCTCCATGTTCATTTCATTCATGCTATTATAGTAGGTCTGATTTATTCCAGATGTCCTGCTCCTAGCCGTAGTGATTAGTATTTCACTTGCTAGGTGCTTACACATTACTTACTAAGCCATGTGATAACTTTTCCAGGCATAACTATTTTATTCACTAGCATACATTTTATAGAATCTGTTAACTTTTCTTTCTGGGAAATGAGGACTATTTTAGTGCATTTCCAGTATTCTAGCACATGTACCCTTAATTTCTAAGCAGAATGCCCTCTGTGTATAGTCAGTACACAGAGCCATACCATGGCTGGAGACCAGGACCACAGGCTGGGAGACCACTGCAGGCAAACGAAATCTGTTTTACAACCCTCTGCTACTTGGAGTTCAATTTCTTAATGGTCCCATTAATGCAATCATTTCTAGTCTGATGAAAATTTGATTAAAAAATATAGAACCTTCACTGTCTGTTTGTTATCAGGACTTATATGTCCTTACATTACCTTACTGTATGTAAAACAAAATTAACTAAAGTAAATATAATTATTTCTAAAAATATATAATTTTATTTTATTTTGTAATTTTTAAATTTAACTTGAGCTAAGAATAGGATGAAGTCCCCTTTGCTCCATGGTCACCATAGAATAAAAAATCCTAGAATTTCACAACCAGAGAGAAACCTCGTCCCTACCATGTATGTATCCCTCCATGTAGGGATGCATACACAAATGTGAGGCCACCTTCTGCCATCTTCACTGAGCATGATATCATGAGGGCGATTTCACAAGGAAAATTATTCATACAGTTTTAGTACCAGCATATCATTATTTTTTTAATTTTTAAGCTAAATTGATATTATTAGATCTTCACTTTAAATATTGTACAATGCTATAAGCAATTTGGTATAAATTGTCCAGATTTGTAATCAACTCCTTAAGATTGGTCCTTCTGAAGTAAATTCACACTGCTACAAATATAACTGGCATTATACTTAACACAATTGAAAGTGTTGGTTTTATTTTGCTTTTCTTTGTACTTTCTTGAAATTCTCAATTGCTATGGACTTCACATTTCTGCATAACATATTTTAAAAATCTTGAGTCACGCTTTTGTACTTATTTTCTATATATAATTGCAGCTATTTTGATAAAATCTGAATTTATTGGTGAATCTTTCTTTCAACTACATCAACCGGTTTAGTTCCTTCCTGTTATTTCACTTGTCAGGCAGTGCTCACCATGTTTCAAATCACTATTTTACTCTAGATGGCCTCTCAATTTTCTTGATATACTCCTCTCATAATTCTCTTTCCTGAAACTTGTGACTCTGGTCACTTCTGAATCAGTGCGCTACACATTTTGCTACAGACAATGTACATGAGATTCAGTCTTTCAGGAGTCCTCTGTTGTTTCCAAATTATAAAGCAACACCAACTTGTAGATAGGAAATGATAGTTCTCTTCATCCTTTCCTATGTCTTCCAAGAGTTAGAGTTGCCTGTAAGGCAAATAAAAAATGTATCAAATATTCCTCTCTCAGCTGAGGCTCCACGCTAATTCCGTGGACAACGACCCTCCTTTTCCTCGGCAGCATCTTCCACTTGCGGCTGTCCTGCCAGGGAGATGTGCAGGGCCACATCCTTGTCAATGGGAACGGCGACCTGTCCCCTCCAGGATGTCATCTCTGTTGTTTCTGTCTTTTATATGCACGTCAGATTCTTCAAGTGCGCTTAAACCATCAGGTGTAAGGAATGTTAGGCAGTGGCATAAATTCTTCTCATGCACATTTGATTTTAAATCTCTTTTATTTTTTCCTTCCTAAGATTCTACTTCTTTTGCACAGTTACTCTTCCATTTTGTTCCTGAATATTATTATATTAGTAATTCTTGGTGAACGCATCGGTTAACACAGTTTTATCTGCAATAACAAAAACTTGATTCAAATTTGTTTGAATAAAAGGGAAATTAACACTGGACACATTATTAAAGTCTAAAAAATAGGAAAACACTTAAAGGTTGATTACTTCTATAATATCCTTAGCAACATAATCTCTTTGGAACCTTCCTTGCTGGTGTTCGGTGCTCAGGGTGAGTCACTTAATTGTCATAATTTGGCAGCTAATAGCTAGCAGGAGACTTGTTCCTTAGATCTTATTAAGGAGAAACAAAATAAATATCTCAAAAATAATATAGTAATCTTGATCTGTGTTCTGCTTTTAAATTTAGGACCCGTGTCCCTCTCCAGTTCTGTTGCATATCTCGGAAAGTAGTAAGTGAGCAGACACATCTGTTCTCTCCTTCTTTACCCTGGCAGCATTGGGGTGTGGGGCATTTTAAGGTCATGGGTATGATCCTTTATCTCCTTTCCATATCTTCCCCCACTTTTATTGCTCCTCAACCTCACTCTTATCAGATACTTCAATGGTTCTCTAAGTGTTTCATTCCAAGAGTTTCTATACATTTATGAAACACCATTTATTCTGTTTTGGAATGATTCCTATTAACCTGTGCTAGTCTATGAGAAGTTCTGTGTTTGAAAATACAAGTTCATTTTGGCATACTGAACATTTCATTTTCCAAACTGACTAGACTATGAAACTTTCTCATTACATATCTTTGATCCTGTGTTAATAATTTTTTTTTTCCAAAAAGAACACTGGGGAGGGTTATTTCAATGTGTTCAATAGTTACATTAATCAGAAATTTCACCTATCAGTCCACGTTTTGGAAGACTGTAACACTTTTGACAAGATTGCCGATACCAGAGCAAATGTATAGTTCCCATACTGCATGGGGTTCAGGACATGCTACCCTGGAATACTTTAAACTGAGGCAGTTTTAGAAAATAACAAGAGTAGGAAAGGCACACTTGTTCCATAAAGTAGGTCTCAAAACCGACCAAGGAATTCTCTAACCTTCCTTGCACAGAGTCATAGGACCATGCTGTGAGACGCGCCCGCCACCCCTGTAGGAGCTGTGACCCTAAGCGGGTCACGGAAGGTCCCCGTTTAGAGCCACGATGCCGCACTCCTTGTCACCACCACCTTTCCACTTGGCTCTTCACTCTTCATCAGTCCTGGCCTATGCCAAACCAAATGGTTGAGACACAATGTTTGTTTTTCAAAGTCCTTAAAGTTCTCATGTGACATAAAAGTTATTGCCAATAACTATAACACTACATATTCCTTTATTAATCTGTCCTTATTACAGGAATTTCAGCCATGGAGTTAGGTTGGTGTCACGGGTTAGGTCTAAAATCTCAGGTGCAGAGGCAGGGCTTCCGGATGGTGCTGGAGGCTAAGCTCATCCGTGGAATCGCCCTTCCACGCTCTCATAGCTCACTCCAGGCAGGGCCTGGTCAGAAGACAGGGTTCCTGGGGCATGAACAGGAAGGACGTGTTCCTGTCCCTGACCCCTGCCTTCTCTCCTCTCTGCTCGCTGCGGCCAGAGACCAGCAGCTGCCCTCTGCCAGGCCATGCCGGGCCATTTCTGTCTTTGAGTTGGCCAACTTTGGACCGAGCCAACTTGAAACTGTGACCTAAACCAACTTCTCCTTTAATTTGTGAGCACTGGGAATTTTGTCCCAGCTATGGAAAAGTAATATAGATGCATAGAGAAAAAGGTGTTTTCCTCTTTTATAAAAGAATCTTCCATCTATAGCCAAAAGCCAGTGCTACTATGAGCCATGGAATTTCAAGTTGTGACATCAATAACAAATCTATAACAGAAAGGTGCATATCCCATCTGATTCTATTTACCAAATTCCCTCTTTCTGCAACTGGAGTCGCAGGTAAAATGTGGAAGCAGGCTGGTATCTACGAGTTCACATCCTCTCAAAGATGATGCGGCCTTCAGAGCTGTGCATGTGCCTCTAGCCACTTTGCTTTGTTCTCCCTGTGACTTGGAGGAGGAGGTGGTAGTCTTCGTATCCTGAAGTCCCAGTGAGGACCCTGGAGCACCCAGCATCCTGACAACCTTTTCCTCGAACTATCACGAAATCTGCTAGGAGTGGAGGCTATTTTCTGTTCATCTTTCACCAAACATAATTTCTTCTGCAGAAGGTCTAGTGTCGCCCCTGCAAAGCACACGTGTTCTAGTTTCTCAGCTTCTTTTCTTTATAGTGTATTTCACCACTCTAAATTAGTCTGAATTTCTTTTTCTCAAGTCTTTATACATTATTTTCTTATTAGAACAGTAATTTCAGCTTCCCTATGATTATTTTTATATTTATTATACTTTGTCTCTAATTCTAATGAGTACTGAGTATATAAAAAAGCCTTCTAAAAGAGTTGATCTCTCCCTCCCTCTCTTCCGCTCTCCCTCTCTTTTCATCTCTGCCTCCCTCTCTCCCTCTTTCTCTCACTCACTCCCTCTCTCTCCTTCTTTCTCTCACCTCCCACCACCACCAACCAAGTGAAATTAGTATTATTAGTCCAGGGGAGGAATAAGGTAGATGAAAAATGTACCTAGGGTCACCAGCATGCTAGAACTGATCGCAATTGCCCTGATGTGAAATAACTGCATTTTTTTCTGCCAAACCCAGGGAATCATCTTTCTGCAGATCTGTTACATCGATACTATTATGAAAATAGGTGTACTTAGGAGCTCTTTACATTCATCCGCAAGGCACATGTGATATACGAATATTCAACCCTTATTTAATACCTTTCATGGTGCTGAACACTACAACCACCTCTCAAAAACTCTCTTTATTCTTAGAATACCTTATAAAGTTGAAATGTTATGTCCCATTTATTTTGCAATTTCATCTTTTGAAATTGCAACTTGAAAATTTACAAAGTTGAAGCAAGAAGATGTAGAATGAGGAGCAGGAGGAGGAGACAAAATATTTTGTTTTTGTTATTTTAATCTGTGATTTGGGGTCATCTGAATAGCTTTAAAAAAAAAAAAGACTAAGCCTGTATCTGTTCTTACGAGATTCCAGTCTGAGACAGGTAAGTAGAAGCTCTCCCCCTGCCTATCTCTTACAGGAACATATCTTTTAAAGCTTCCTTTTAGATCAAATGGAGAGATAGATTTAAGATCCATGGTACTAGATCATTCAGTTAAAACTTCATAATTGACTGATGCAATTAGATTTAGGGTCTCCTGACTGCTACCCAAGTTATCTTTCCATTGGGCCTAGAGGCCTCGAAAGCTTGTCTCCTATGCGATACAGGAAGGTACTTCAGCACTCTGTAATGAGAAGCCTCTAGGTTTCCTGGCCCAGCGGGATGGTGGAGACAGCTTCCCTGGTCCCTTTCCCTAGGAACTGTCTTCCACCTCACCTTCCCCAGAGTGCTGAGACAGCTGGAAGCCTGGCCAGACCATGCAGACTCAGCCGGCCAGGCCCCGCACCTCTCCCCAGCCCATCGCTTCTTCCTAGTTCCCTGACTGTATCACATTTTGTGCAACCTTTCAGCTAACAAGGTATTTTTAAAAATTATTTGTTTTAAACACCTAAAGATAATAAAAGACTGAGTATGAAAAAAAAAATTTCTTCTTCAACTCTAAACTTTCAGCTTTTTTCACCAGAAATGACAACACCCAGTTTTTTCCATAACTACCTTGAAACATCTGATAGCTACATGATTAAATATATATGCATTTTTCTTTTCTAAACAATAGTACACTATGTTCAATATTTTGCATCTTGCTATTTTCATTTATTAATATATTTTAGGTGTCTTTTCATGTTTCTGTTGAAGATATCTCTTTTTGTTGTTGTTTTTTGAGACAGTTCAGACTAGTCTTGAGTTCACTTTGTAGCCAGGCTAGCCTTGAACTCACAGAGATCCTCCTGCCTCAGCCTCTCGAGTGCTTGAATTAACGGTGTGTGCTGCCATGTCTGGTTTTCTTCATTGTCTTTATGACTTTGTACTATCAAGTGATATACTCTTCTACTAATTAACATGTGATTTATCCCAAAGATTTTCTTAGTACAAATAAGAGGCCTAATGTATTTCTAAAGTCAATTTCTAGAAATGAGGCTCCCAGTCAGAGTATGCACATCTGCAGCTTTGACAGATATCACCAAACTGATCCCTGGACAGCACGTCTGAACATACGTCTTTGAGATCCTTTTCAATACCATGTTACAAAATGATTTGATCTGTGTTGACCAGGCAAACAGAAATGTTCTTCCTGCACAGTGTAACCGTAACATAGTTTAAAACTTTGACAAGCAAGTTTTACAAGCTAATTTCTAAAGCCATACTTTTGTGTTTCCCTTACCTAATGTTCAACATTACCTTAATGAACTGGCCACACATTATACTCATAATTACTATTATTACTAATTAGTACATGTTTGTAGGACATAATGGTCGCGTTCATCATAGGAAGTTGGTCGGAATGCAGACCACATCGACTCTCTTTTCATCCCCTTCCCTCCCTTTTCTCACATTCCCTCCATCTCTTGGTCCTCCTCCCTTTTGCAACAGTTTTTCTGCATAGTATTTCAATTGTCCGTCTCAATATATGCTGAGAAGGTAAATACATGGGCTGGCCTGGGAGTCTAGCGAGGCCTTGCAACACTAGTGACAGAGCGGTGAGAATGTCCTGTGGTTTCTTGTAGCTGAATCATAACCCAGCTTTGAAAAGCTCCTGGTGCCGGGCATCGCAGCTCTCTGTGCTCCTCCTCATGTGCGTGCGACATGTCTGACGGCCAGTTAGCATCTGCTCAGATGCGCAGTACTGAGCACAAGTGTATTCAGAAATTCTCTGCTAGACCCCTTCCAAGAATTGATTTTTCTCCCTAAGTAATTGCATTTTGAATGAAGGTCATTAAACAGCCGTAATAAAAAAGTTACCATTTTAGAAGGTTTTGTGAATTTCATAATTTTCTATCACATCAGGGAGCCAAATGCTTTCCACAGTTCAGATGGAGTACACTTGAAGCCCCAAGCCTCCCAAAAATCAATTTATGCCGACACATGGCTCTGTGATGTGGAGCGGAGGCCAGAGGGCTGGCGACTTGCGTAAGGTCCTGCTGTGGGCAGCCCCCGGGACAGGCAAAGCCAGCTTCTCTCCTAGCGTGGAGGTTGCTACTTTCTGCAAATGCACTCACCTCTGTTCTTGGAGCATGACCCCCAAACCAGAGCTGATAATTATCCCTGGGAATTCAGTGCAAAACAAAGGCTCACTCTGAGCTCACAGTTACTTTTTTCATTTCCCTGGCATTGCATCAAGCACGTACACTGACAGGATGTAAACCCAGCAACTACAGCTACCCTGTGGGTGCCACACTGTATGGTCTAGAACCCTCTCAAGACCGAGGCTGTCAGCTAGGTGTGGTGGCACACACCTTTAATCCAAGTATTCAGGAGGCTGAGGCAGGAGGATTGCTGTGAGTTCGAGACCAGCCTGGGCTACAAAGTGAGTTCAAGGCCAGCCTGAACTGCACAGTGAGACCCTGTGTCAAAAAAATAGGGCTGGGGATTTAGCTCAGTGGCCTAAGTGCCTGCCTAGAAGATGCGAAGTTGTGAGTTCCATCCCCCCAGTACCAAAAAAAAAAAAAAAAAAAAACAAAGACTGAGGCTGTCATTTGTGCAGCTGATACAGGTGTTGGCAGCTGACAACCTTTACCTGTGTCCTCTCTTGGAATTGTCCTCGGTAGAAGAGAAACTCCTCGGACTCTCATTCCCGCCACCGAGGGCCTGCAACCTAAGCCTGGCCCTGTGTGAGACAGCAGAGTAAGGTTCGCCGCAGCTTAATCCATCTGAGTGACTCTGCAAAGTTCTCCAAGCCCCAAAATTCCTCAAGACATGGGCGGAGTCCTTGCTTATGAATTTGACTACAAGTTCCTAGGAAGAAGAAATGGTGGGAGCGATGCATGAACAAGTTGGCCAGGATGGCCGAAGTGCGAAAGAGCAGTAAGAGCTGAGACCCGGGAGATCTGCGGAGGTCGTGTGCGGCAGGTACAGCTTTATAGGCCACCTGCCCATACCAGGGGGCCACTGTCTGGGAATAAATAGCTGTGATCTGATTTCAGCTTTCCACGCGTGTCCCTAGGGTCTGGACTGAGACTCCAGAGGACAGGGAAGATGATCGTGGCGGGAGCAGCAAAGGCAGTGGTGTGGGGGTTGAAAACTAGTGAGATTGTGGATATACACAGAGCTTTGATGAGAAATGGTCCACGCACAGGAAAACTGCGCTTCTCTCAGGTACACAGTGTGTAACAAGCTCGGACATATGGGACATATGCGTGCATTCACCAAATCACTACCACACGGAAGGCACCAGACATATCGGCCACGACTAAAAGTCTCCTTATATTTATTTTGAACATTTGAAAGAGCTTACTTAGAATTGTTTGTTTTGCTTTGGCATTTCATTTTGGGGCTTTTAATTATTTTATAATAAGAACATTTAACATGAGGCCTAACTTCTTCAACTTTTTAACTCACACTAAACTGTCGCTAAATCTCAGCAGTAAACTGAGTTGCCATTCACTGAGGTTTTAAGGGCAGAGAGGAGTAAGTTTGGAGAGCAACTTATTTTGTTCCAGGTGTGCTGAGCTTGGACTGCTGCTTCATTTAAAGGGGGAGGCTGAGACAGCGTGGGGAAGTGGTTTGGGGTTCAGAAGGGACAGCTAGGAGTGTAACATCGATTCAGGTAAAAGAGAATCATCCGATGAACTAATGGGGCAGGAGGGAGACCCAAGGGGTGTGCTGTCCAGGACATTCATGAAGAATGAAGCAATCAAGTGAGCTCCACAGGGAAATGAGGATGGGGCACCTCCCGATTAATAGCAACCAACAGGGCAAGTAGTTTGAGACATCAAAAATAATCACATACCTTCCTGTCACCTACCACCATGGTCAAAAGTGAAAATCATTTATATAGCAGTGTAATGATGCTGTCCTCCATCTCAGCAGCCATGTGCTTGTACGCTACATCTTGTGTTCCCAGAGGAGCGGGTGACGGTGTATCTGGGCATTAATACTTATTGAAGTGATTTACTATGAGCAACAACAAAAAATGGAATGTAATTTTTATGGTTTAGAGGTGAAATGTCCTCCAAATGTCTCATGTGTTCAGAGGCGTGGCTCTTGGAAGATAGGAGGATCACACATGCAATATACTCATCAGTGGATTAATCTATTGATGAAGAACTGATGTGCTATGAGGAGGCGGAACGTAATGGGAAGGAGTCGATCACTGGGGAATTCCTGTCCCAGCTCCTCCCTGGTCTCTCTACTCCCTGGCTGCATAGGTTGTACAATGCCATGCCTTATACATATCTAGCTGTGCCCCAGAGGTCTCATGTACTCACTTGTAAGTGGGGTTTGGGGAGTGCCTGGATCATGAGTGTGTGCCACTGATCGTTTTCAGTTTAGTTCTATGTGTGAATGATAGATTTACTAAGAGGAAGATCCACCCTGGATGTGTGTAGTATCACAGCCTCGATGGAATCAAAAGGGAAAGAAGACAGAAGTCTCTCTGCTTGCTGCCTACCCTGCCATGAACTGTCTCTCCTTTGCAGTGCCCCTCTGCCGCACCACCCTGCTTTGGAGCAGCCCACCCTGGACTGAAGCCTCTACAAACTGTGAGCTAAAACAAACCTCTCCTCTTTTAATTTGTGAGTGTCAGATAATCTGTCCCAGTAAAGAGAAAGTAACTAAAACAAGCAACTTTCCGATGACATGACCTTTCACCATGTCATTTCTGTCTTGAAAGCCAAGAAACCAAAGACCGAACCCACCAAAACCAGGAAGCAAAATAAACCTCTCCTATTTGAAGTTTGCATATTTTAAATATTTTGTCTCCGTGAAGGCATAGTGACTAATATAATAGTTATTAAGGAGCTACTAAAAGCATAGTATATCATCACTCAGCCTAAGACCTGTCACTGAGTAATGGGGTATAAGCAGACAGAAAGGGCTCAAAATAGTGAACTACATAGCTACTTGTGAAGGTCACATAGAGGGCGTGCACAGTGACACATGCCTGAAATCCTAGGGTTTAGAGAGGCTGAAGTAGGAGGATGTAAGACTGAACCCTGCCTGAGCAATTTAGCGAGACCCTATCAGGAAATTTTTAAAAAGTAACACAGAAAGTTACGTGTAAGGCTAGCCTTTGCAGTCGGAGAACGGCTAATATTGACTGCGAGGTGAGAACAGAGTTACGTACGCAGCACTATCATATTTATTCTCTCATGTCTAGCGGATGTCAGTTTCTTTCTTTTTACTTTATGCATTGCTAGCAGCAAATTATGGAGGTGAGCAGCGATCAAAAAATTCATGGAGAGAGTTTTGATTTTAGAATGGTAATAAGGGCATAAAAATCAGCTAAACTGCTTGTGTAATATAAGACAGTAAAAAGTGAGACAAAGTTGTGGAAAACAACAGTCCTTAGTAGACAGGGCACCCTCGTCTCTTTCCGTGGTATTTGTCTGGTCCTTGTTGCTATCTAAGGTGTTGAGATGCTAGAGAATAACATCTCGCAAACCATATTTCTAAAGTGCACTGCTGAAACGATTGAGTGTGTATCTATTCTAATGCATGCAAGACATCAACTCTGACTTAACCTCAGCTAAAGGCTTTGTTTTGATTTTACCTTATTTTTAAAAGGATTTTGCTAAAGATAGTTTTCAAATCATGAGCGAGTCTTGACTCTGTTTTTTGCTCGTAATGTATGACTGCCAAGACATAGAAAAAAGAAAATCTATCTCTGCTTCATCTCTAAGCATTGTTTACCTTCACTATGCTAAGTAAGCACTTGCAGAATGATAAAGTTCATGGGAGAGGCAGCGGCTTCCACTTCCCCTGCAGCTGGAGTAGCCAGGCATGGCATCTATCGCTGACCCTGGATGTCCCAAAGCCCAAACAAACTCACAGGGTCATGCTGGCCAGACGTGGATTGGCCCTGCCCTCTCCCGGGTGTCGTGACTTTTTATCATCTCTGGTGAATATAAATTATAAATGTCCAACTTTTGCTTCTATGTTTTGCTCTCTTTTTAAGTTAGGAAAAAAACTAAAAATAGACTCTGCATGTAAAACCCACAAATTTATGCAGGTACTGTTCTTGCTGGGCATTTAAGCTCACCCTGAGTGTAGAAGTGGGGACATTTAATTCCCCAAAGGGGGCTGGAGACTAAAACTCTTGACCCACCTATGACAGGACTCAAGGAAAGCCGTCACCCTCTCCCTGACTCACTACCAAAGATGCACCATCAGCACAGAGAGCTGGCGTGGAACAGTGACTTGGGGAGATGGTTCAACCATCACTGCTGTGAGGGCTCCCCGCTGGGACACAGATGACCTGTGCGGTTCCACCTGCAGGCTCCTCCACGTCCAGGCTGGACACTTGCAAAAGGAAAGAGTGATGAGAAAAGGGGGCTTAAAAGCTAGTGTGCCATTGTTATGACATTAAAATTAGGCTTCTATAACAAAACTCATACACGTATCTTAAAGGGATATATATGAAAGTGAGGATCTTTGATACATGACGTACTGTCATTTGTTTCTCTTAAACATCTAGTTTATTCTCCTTTCACCCAGTCTATCTCGCTCTTCACTTGGAATGTGATCCAGCCTGGCCTCTCTACCCCTCTGTGACACTCTGAGACTGACAGCAAGACCGCCCTGCCTGTACCGCTGTCCCCTGAGGATTCTTGTCTCCAGTGTTGCCTACAGCTTCATGGTCATGAAGATGACCAGTCCCCGAGAGGATGTTACACTTTCAAATCCCTTCTCTTCTGTTAAGTTTTCACACACAGTCAGGCGTCTATTCTGTATTACTCTGGCTGTGAGAAAATTCATGTGCAACTTTGAGACTGCGTGTTATGTCAAGGTAGCATGAGTATGACACAAAGGCTATCCCTGCCTGACTCGAGGCAGGTTTGCAATAGGACACACGAATAGGTTTTTGTGTAAAATACACACTGCATTGTGACTTAAAGATACGCTCCTTCAGGCAGACAGTCTAGCTGTTGGAAAAGCACGCACAATTCTACAGCTTCCCTTTCTACTCCACGTTCACCAAAATCCAAACGTGTGAAAATATCACAAGCATCGGGCATTAAATTTAATGCCATACTCTATATTCCTATTGTGCCTTTCATCTTTTTTGTTGTTGATGCATTTCATGGTTTTGTTGTTGCCTTTTTGAGAAACACGGGAACAGGGAATCAAGGCTTGAACCTAGCTCACATCAATACCCTAAACCCCCGAGAATAAAAGATTTTCATCCAAACTCACTGAGTTTATTTATAAAAGCACACATATGCTCCCTCTCCTCCCAGGATCTTTGTAGTATTCTGCAAAGTCCCAGTTGGACCCTGCTTTGCTTAGAAAGGCAAAGCTTGCTCCAGCTTCCTGCGGCCCCCCCAGACTGGGCCTCTGCCAGGAGCCTGGGGCTCCTTCTTCCTCCACTGGAGACCGAGGCGTCTGCACCCTTCTCCAGCCCTGCCTCGCTCTGACCAGAGCCTAAGCCCTGATACTTTATTGATTCTGAAAAACTACTACTTTATCAGTTCTTCCTTCCTGTAAAAATGAATCACTTCACTCAAGTATTTATGAGCTTCATAACTTTACCAAAAACTTATGGATTTGTAAATAAGGCTGAACTCTTTAATTTTCAAATTTTCCTTATCCTACTGCCTTTATTCGTACCCTGAAGAGACACCATAAGCACAATGATTTTACGTAGAATTAGGCCCAGGAGCTGAGATTCTATGCTGAAGGTGCCAATCACATCATAGTTTTCACTATAGATATGAAAAAGATATTAAAGATTTTTTTCTATACCACTATATTTAGAGCACTTTTAGCTATGGCTTCTTTAACTTACACAATTGGTCAGTGGCAGATGACCAGACTTGGAGAACTTTGAAAGCTCTGTTCAAGAATTGATTTCTTTGTCCTTCACAGAGAGCTCCAGTTTGCTGTCTTCATGGACCCAAAGTAAGTGGCTTAGCTCACTCCAGGCAAAGTCCCTCATCTGTAACATAGCTGCAATGTTCTTCTGGAAAATGGTTGTGTGACTCAGATTCCCTGGAGGTAGGGTGACCTCAGGTGGTGACCCCTTCATATGAATTCTCTTGTCTCTCCCTCAGTAACTCTTTGTGAACATGGTGACTGACCACTGTTCACCTTCATGTGCCATTAGATCTTCACGGCCAAGTTCTTATCACACGTATTTGGTAAACTGAGGCAAAGCCATTGCTGCAGAACATGGTCTCTCTGATTTGCCTGCCCAAATGCAGAAGTGCACTGCTGTTCCCTGGGAATCTTCTCTAACAGGATGGCCTCATCTCACTCCTACAGTTCAGTGGTCCCTTTCTCTACACCCCGCGTGTGAACCTCGGCGTCCACGCTGCTTCCTCATGCCCCCCGGCACAGCAGTTACTGTGGTAAGTGGATGGCCTTCTAATTCCACCGTGCACATGGTAACTCTTGGAGCTAGGTATTTACCATTTTCACTTCAGAAATATTAGTATGCAAATTAAATTATATGGAATATAATAGATAATCAATGAATAAGTGACTGAATTTCCTTTGATTTAAACATGCAATATTCTTTGGTACTACCAATTGTTACACAATACCCAAGATTCTCTCTGTTCTATAGACCAGACTACTCAACAGATGCAGGGAAATATTTTTTCTTATTCTCCACGATTGCCCCTCTGCTCCTAATCATACTCGTCATTGAAACTTTTGTGCTATTATACCCTTTCGACCCCTAGCCCACAGCTACATTCTATGCTTAGAAAAACTTCCAGATCAGCTTCCTTAAGGTAACCACTGAAGTCTACTATTTCCAGCTTTCACTGGGCGAGGTCAGACGTGTTTCCAGGACAGTCCTATCACGCCGAAAATACTGCCCGACTAGCTGTCCTGCCCCCCTCGGGTGATGAACTTAACAAGCGACAGGTGGGGACAGCGGAGAGACAGTGGAGAGACCCGCCACAGCAGATGCCTTCCTTCTTGGTATTAACCCTGGCACTTGGGTGACAGACAGAGGGCTACCCTGATGGGAAGCACCCCAAAAGCCAGGGTGGCTCTCAAGGACCTACAAAGGAAAGAAGACAAAGGATATCTATGCTTCCGGAGATGTTACGGTCTATACATTGTGTCAACTTGAGACGTCTAGAAGCTTAATTAAGTGACTCAGCAGCTCTGCATCCTGGGGTGCAGAGCACAAGCAGTTATCTGCTCATTGTGTCAATTTGAGAAGGGCAGAAGTTTAGCTGAGAGACTCAGCAGGGAGCCAGGGGTCTTACTTTGTAAACATCCTCAGCCTGTGCAAGAGGAGGGCAGGCAGATGGTGTGAGTGCTGCCCCACCCCAGGGGTGCAGCCTGCAGACTATAAAAGGTGAATGAGGAGGGACTGATTGCCAGTTCTTTAGAGGAGCTCCAGTCTTCACCTTCAGCTTGGACGTCATCTTCTGATTTGTGGCACAGACTGTTCGGCTTCCTGGTAGACTCTTCAGCCTTCATGGTAGACACTTCAGTGTTCCGTCGTGGACCCATCGGCCTCCTGATACAGACTTGCACGAGACACTGCAATAAGCTCCAGCCCTTGGACGGGACCCTTCCCCCTCCCGCTTGCAGACCCCCTCTGCACACTCCCTCAGCCAGCTCTGTGGCTGACCATCATAAGCCAATCTTGTTATTTCTTATACAGTTGTGTATCTCGTGTTATATCTGTTTCTGTAATAAACCCTGACTGATACAAGAGAGTATCTTTCTATAACTCTCCTGCATATATTCTTCCTCAAGGGAATGTAGCTCTTGGTCTGATGTGTTCGCAAGCTATTTTCATCCTTAGAGAAATATAATCACGACGGCCACTCTCTGTTGTGCGAAGATGAGGTGATACCGACAGATGCCACAGTGGAGCAGAAACACTGTAAGCTGGAGTCTTTGGGAAAACTGAATGCTACAGGAAACATTTCTAGTGATGCGCTGGGCGGTAGCCTCTTACTAAACTATTTAAAGTCTGACTTATCTGTGTTTCTGAGTATCAGGTAAAATGTTAGAAAGGAACTCCTGGAGGAGAATGACACGTCACCAGGCCTGGCAGCTCCCCAGAGAAGCACAGAGACTTCGTGGCGTGCATGCTCTGGGCCCACGGACTTTACTCTTAAACATTCTTTGTGGTAAGGAACAAACTCTTACAGATAATATATCTGCAATACAGTTCTGTTAGTTCAATTCAGAAATTGTAGATATGATGATCTAACAAGAAAATTTCAAATCTTTCCATTTTTTTTTTGTTCTTTAAAAAATGTATTGAAGTCATGACTCTTAATAAATTCTGGTTACTAAAGTTTATTTTTAAGGATTTACAATAGTTATGAGCTTTGAATAAATTTACTTAAGAGGAATAAAAATAATAGTGTATTATGAGTGTGGAGTTATAAGAATTGACCATTATGAAATGAAGGATTAAAGAAAGCAACAAATGGTTTATAAATTGCTCTGATAAATTATTCCAAATTTGTGTGCATGGAGATTTTAAATACAACAGAGAAAACTGAGTATTTTACCAATCCAAATGATCATACCTGGAAAGAGGATGAATTTTCCAGATAATGCTATGCTTGCTTAAAAGAGTCCTTAACTTTTTCAGCTCTGGCTAGTTGATTATAGAACTACGATCTGATCACTTCAATATAATCAGTGGCATTAAACGCTCATCATTTCAAGTTGTACATGAGTAAGAAATAGCTGGAAGTTGTTTTAAAACCAAGTCTAGGGAAGAATAGGCCAATGAGCAAGCCGGCTGCCTTACAGAAGGTCTCGGTGAGGAGGAAGGACTGGGCTCATTGTGTTTTGTGTGAAAGCTCACAAGGCTATTTGAGAATAAAAACATTTCAGCATTTTAATAAACGGAAACGTCATGGAATCAGTGCAATTTTCCAACATGACTATTTCCAATGAAATGTCGCATAATTTGCAAAATAATTCTAATAAGGAAAGAATAAATCTTCTTGCAGATGTGGTAAGCAAAGGGTTGGTGCTTGAAACTCATAGTCAGGACTCAATAATTTAAGACAAAGCACCAGAAGACAAACTTGTGTGGAAAAGACACAGACAATTCACAGAGTAAGAAAATCAAAGGACTGAGTAAGATGGGGAAAGTATGTGACTAACAGTTTAGGTTCAAAACATCAAATCAAAGCAATGATTTAATACAATCGCTACTAATGTAATTATTAAATGTTAATAAAAAGTACAAAAAGTCAGCCACATACACCTTTTAAAAATATGAACTTAAGCAAGAATTCTTGTAAATAAAATTTAGCTAGGTATGGTGGTAAACCTACTATTTCAGCATTCTGGGAGGCTGAGGCAGGAGGATCACACGCTTGAGCATAACATGAGCAATTTAGTGACTCAGTGAAACCTTATAAAATATTAAAGGGCTGGTGATGTCATTCAGTACAAAAGTCTGGGTTCAATACCAAATAAATAAATAATTAGTACATGTAATTTGGTACTGTAAATGTATTTACATACATTAATAGAATTTTAATAGAATGATACATACAGATACATTATAGATGGATAAACGGATGCAGATAGGGAAGCGGGATACATACCCCACATTCACACACCTTGTGACTTGTAATTCTAGAGCACTATTTTTTTTTAATTTTCTTTTCAGAAATAATCCACAAGGGCCAGGAGTTTGGTTGGGCCAGGAGTTTGGCTAAACAGTTTAAGCGCCTGTCGGAAAGGCATGAGGTTGTGAGTTCAATCCCCAGTGCCGAAAAAAAAAATCACAAAAATGGGAAAATAATTTACATAAATGTATTAATTGCAACATTATATCAAAAAGTACAGAAATAGTACACAATATTTGAAGTGTGATATTTTTCTTCAGATATACAGCAGATTAAATATTAGTGATGGTCATATTTAGGCAGTAAATTTTTGGCAGACTTAAAGTATTTTCCTTTCTACATGTCTGAATTTTCTAAATATAATAGTCATACAGTTGAAATAAGCAAGAAAACTAGGATTATTAGAAAGTCCTTTCAAAAATTTCTCAAATTAATAAAGTACATCAACAAAACACCCTTAATTACATACTTATTAGTAAAACATTGAAATGTATTCCCCAAATTTGGGAACAAAACAAGGGTGTCTGCTGCCATTACCTCTATTCAACTGTATACTGCAGGTCCTAACCAGAGCAAGGAGGCAAAAAATGAAACAAAATGCATCTAAATTGGACATAAAGAACAAAACTATGTTTGCAATTTCAGGTGGCATGTTTCTATTTCTGTAATAAACAATCAGAAAGCAAAGTTAAGATAGGGATTCACTCTATAATACAAAAAAAAGTAATTAGGAGGCATTTTACCAAAAGAAGTATAAGCTTTGTACCCTGAAAACTCTGCAGAAACACCGCACAGACCACTGTGGGAAGCATTGAGGGGAGACAGACGGACAGTATGTTCCCTGGAATGTTAGTTCTGATTTAGCATCAGCGATGCCGTATTAAATAGAGAAATCAATCTGGTAGGAAACTCAGCTACTCAGAAAGTGCACGAACAGCTGAAGCGCCTACCATCCCACTACGGAGGCGGTACACCCCGCTCCTGCCCCCGGCCTTCCCTGGCCCCTGACGTCAGAACTACACACAAGGCTACCGGGGAATAAAACCTCGGGGCGCACACTTCTGACCCGGAGAGTTGGCAGCTTTCTTCTGATCCGTCCTGAAAGCCTCTTCCTGCCCTCGCACCGTGCACCTCGTGGGTCTGGCGTGCTGTGGGGCTGACCTGCCCTGGAGTAGAGAGGCACGGAGGGCACGCCCTGGTCAGTACCCAGCCTCGTCACCCATCTAACCGGGAAGCGGCGTGTCCAGCTCCCACTCCGCTCCGCTGTCTCCTGTCCGTGGCACAGGAGGATGCCGAAGCGGGGGAAATGGTGAGCACCGTGGGGGGGACCCAGGCCAGTGCATCCTTAAAGAGTCACGGCTTCCCTGGAACCACTGAGGCAAGGAATCATTGAAGTTTTGGGCCCGTCCTCAATCTCCATTGCTGCTGTGGCACACTGTCTGGGACTCAGTGGCACAAGTTTATGGTTCTATGTACAGGATAGAATTTTTCCCTTATGCAAAGTTACTGATAACAATCTGAGTGGTGAAACTGGCATGCAAATAATGTCAAAATACATCATTTAACAAATATATACACTTTTATTTATTAAAAGCAAGTCTTACTCTTTTCCCTTAGCTGTCCAATTTTATATTACCTTGGAAAGTAAATCACTGACAATGAAGAGAAAGTACAGATAATTTGTTTTCTGCAGCAAATCAAGAGATCTTAGGGAGTTTGGCA